>JBCEWC010000134.1:0-77844 GCA_038996855.1 Solanum aculeatissimum
TTGGATTGTATTGTAGTATCTATAAATAGGGTCATTATGTAATAATGTAAATACACAATTCAATAATATTTTTCTTCTATATTTCTCACAGCTACTATTGGGGATCACTTTAAGTGGATTTCCAAACATGCATGTATTCATAGAGCAATTATGTGATAAGTCAAGTTGGTTGAGTATTAATATATGGAATTTATGATTTATGAACTACAGTTTTCTATCATTACTTTATTACAAGTTCAATTTTCAATTATGGCAACTAATTGAAATCCTCAGTGTTTTCTAACTATAATTCTTGGTTATTAATTGTTCTTTTATAATCAGTCCTCTACTAAATATATTATTATTTCAGCACCCTTATTGTATATATTTCAAATAGTTTTTCTAAACTACCAAATAATTTCCTTTTGGTGCAACTTTTTACAGCCATTGCATCAGTGATGTTTTTCTTTGATAGAATAAGCTATCAAAGTCATTCAAAAAAAGGTATTTTCTTTAAACAAGAGAACAATAATAAATTATGTGGGGCGAGCTTGGGTGCGGCAGGGCAGATTGAAAAGAGAAAATTATGCTACATTCTTTCTTTTTTAAGGGATGTCAATCACATTCACCTATCAAGAAACTCAACCATCATGTATGTAAATCATTTCACCTATCACGAAACTAACCGTCATGAATGTCAGTCACATTCACCTATCAAAAAATAAGGTTAGTTAAAGATAGAGGTACAGACTAAGTGCTAAAGAAAAGTTAAAGAGAACTGCACAATTCATTTTTCCTACTTTGCCTACTTAGAAGTTTCTTTTTGACTATTGTTCTGTCAATATTAAAAGACCGAACTTCAGTTTGACCTTCAATCTCCCTATGTCGAGGTCTTCTCATTGTCTTCTATATCTACCGAATATAACCCTGTGATTTGCTTGTATTAAATAATTCACATATATACCATGTAATGCAGTATGTTGAACAATATCTTTATAGCAGCATTGTGTAGCAGTGTTATCAGTACTGTAAAAGATGAATCTTTTGAAGACATTCCTTATGCTTTCTCATCAAAATGTCATTCTTATGGACATGCACGGATTAATTTTTCCTAATGTGCATAGACTTCATGTTAAGACGATAATTTCCATCTTAGATGAGAGTTAACTACAGCCATACAATAGGATAGTCAGTTATATTTTACCATTATTAAGCTATATTATCATAAGCCATTGAACTGCTACTAGGAAATCATAAACAACTGTGTCTCAGTCCCAAACAAGTTGGGGTGCATTTATATTACATAGATCAAATTATTGCTTCATTCAAATAAGAGCAGCACTTGTTTAGAGTCCGGGCTTTGCCCATCTCTCTCTCTCTATCTCTCTCTCTCTTGTTTGAGTATAGTAACTCTAATCTAATTATTCCCAGGTATACTACATTCAAAATATGCAGTGCCCCTTCAAAAGGTATTTTACAGAATAGTCATATTGCCGTCTATCATCTCTATTTTTTACAAGTAATCTAGAACATCCAGGATATCTTCAGCTTGGACTAAAACATTCTGTTTACACCAAAAATAAAACAAAGCTAGAGAACTCATTTTGAAACTCTGAAGTCCATTCTGCTTATCTTTGATACATCTTTGATTTCTTTCTTTCCATAATGTCCACCATATGCATGCTGGGACAATCTTCTATCTCTCGTCCTTTGCTATTGTATTACCATCACTGTTCCAACTCTTTAGAACTCCTCTGATGTTCCCTGGTTTTACCCAATTTATCTTTCTCAAGCTGATGAACATCCTCCAAAGTTGTTCAGTCCAATTGCGGTGCAAGAAGAGATGGCTAATTGTTTCCGCTTGTTCCCCACATAAGAAGCATCTTGAACATAGTTGAAAATTCTTTTTGTTCAAATTGTCATGTGTCAGCACTGATTCCTTAGCCAGTAACCATATAAAGCAGTTCACTTTGTATGGGATCTTGGTCTTCCATATCATCTTCCATGGCCAGTTTTCCTCCCTGCGATTTGATCTATTCAGTTCTCTATAAGCTGAGTTGAAAGAGAAAGTGCCTTTCCTTTCTTTCTTCCATTTTATGGTATCCCTTTCTTCACATAGATTGTTGAAATTGGCCATTGTTGGTGTAAAAGGTTGCTACTCTACCCATTTCCCAATCGTTCAGGTTTCTCCTGGAGTTTAGGTTCCATCCTTGTCCAGTCCACATCTCTGCAACTGTGACCTGAAGAAAGGAACACAGATTGTGGAGATCTGGATATTGATGTTGCAGTGGCGCATCCCCTATCCAGTTGTCATTCCAAAAAGAATCTTCTGGCCTTTGCCTACTTTGAATCTGATTCTCTCCTTCAACAGAGGACATAAATTTCTGATAGCTCTCCAAACTGTGGAGTTGTATAATATTGACAGTATGTTAGTTGTCCAATCATCTTCCATCCCATATATGGCAATAATGACTTCCTTCCCTAGCATATTATCATTTGTTCCAAATTTCCACAACCATTTCATCATTAGACTTTGATTTTGTGTTTTCATATTTCTCCTTCCAACTACTCTTGCTTTCTTTCCCACTGTCAATCCCTCCTATTTAACTAGATGGAATTTGTTCTCGTATTTGGTGCCTAGTAAAAATTAGTCTCTTCTACTTTTTGACAACGGGAACCCTCGACCATTACCCTTTGGATGCGCACAGGGTAACACCCCTGCTCCTATGCAAAAGCTCGCAAATCATTCAAGAGAGGTAACCCGCACTAGGAAAGTCTAGTGCAACGAGCTCGACCCAGAAGGTAAGCCCCTTGCTTTCACTAGCAAGGGGTTCCGAAGTCAAACTTAACATGGCTTCAAAGATAATGAAGATAGCCCTTAGAATCAGAACATGTTCTTCCATTGCATCACAAAAGACAAAAGTGCCATCTGCATATCGCAAATAAGTGAACTCCAAACTATTTTCATCACCAGTTTGAAAGCCTCTGATCCATCCCTTGACCTTAGCTATGTGTATTAAGCTACTCATACCCTCCATTACCGGGATTTTTAAAAAAAGGGTGACAAGGAGTCACCCTGCTTCAATCCTCGATGAGGAGGAAAAAAGCCATTCGGTGTTCTATTTATCAAGACTGAGAATTTCACTGTACTAATGCAGAGCTTAATCCACTTGATCCATCTAGCTCCAAACCCCCTTTTTTTATAATCTGAATCAGAAAGCCTCACTTTAGGTGATCATAAGCTTTCTGGATATCAATTTGGATAGAATACCTGATAGCCTAATCCTTTGTCTTGATTCCACACACTCATTTGCATGTAGGATAGCATCCATCTCCCTTTTATTAATGCCATTTGATGTCTATCCACTAGTTTATGGATAATCTTTTTCAATCTTTCAGCCAACAGCTTAGCAATAGTCTTATAAACACCCCTAATCAAACTAATAGGTCTGCAGTCATTTAGTTCTACTGCTCCAGTCGTCCTTGGAATTATAGCCACAAAAATAGTACTGGAACTTTTCTCAAAAAGGCCTTCCTCATGAAAGTTTTGTATAGCTGCAACCAAATCATATTTGATGATCTCCCAACAATGTTTAAAGAAATCCATGGAGAATCCATTAGGGCCAGGGGCTTTGTCCCCTGCACAAGCTTTGATGCTCTCTAGTATTTCCTACTCCTCAAAGTTTGCCATGAGAGAGATGTTTTCTGCCTCCTCAATCCTGGGTCAATCTCTCATCTCTAATTGAGGTCTCCACCTTTCTTTCTCTTTATATAGATTCTCCGAGTAGGAAACAATTTCATTGTTTATCTCCCCTGGCTCTGTCATTGTTTCTCCTCTGATTTTCAGCTTGTCTATGGTGCTAACTCTTCTGTGTGCATTTGTTATTCAGTGGAAAAAGCTTGTATTTCTGTCCCAATGTTTTAGCCAAGTTTCCCTAGATCTTTGCCTCCATGCTATCTCTTCTGTTTGGCTATTTCTTCAAATTCTATGTTGAGGGTGAGCCTTGAAGCAATCTCCTCCTCCACTAACAATCTCAGCTTTTGTATCCTATCCAACTCAGTAAGTTGGGTTAGGATATTTTGTTTCTGCATTCTTAGATTACCATGGATTGTTTTACTCCATTCTTCAGCTTCCTTTTTAGTGCCTTTAGTTTGGCCCTTGAGATATAGCTAGGTTTCCCACTGCTAAGTTGCTCGAACTCTTCATTTTTGGTGCCGCACCAGTGTCGACACGACATAGGTGTATATATGGGTGTGAGATCCATACCCGATCTGGTCAACTGGTTTTGGATACTTTGACCAAAGTCGAGGGAGAAATCTTGAACAGATTCAATGATTTATAAAATCCAAACTAATACTAAGGTTCAATTGAAGAAATAGAATACCTTGTATATATAAATATTTTTACTGTCACCGCCTTTCCCTTTATCTTCTTCCATGATTCTCCTCTTGATCAATATTTTTCTCCTCAAATTTTCCACATAATATCTCATAATTTAGGTTTTATAACTCTATTTATAGATATTTGAATTATTTTTAGCCAATGCCGAGTCTTAAATTTTTTATCATAGAAGATCCGACATCTAGATCCGCACCCGTATCGGACACCCACACTCAAGTTTGAGCAACTTAGTCCTACTGTAGTTGAAAGATTCCCACCGGTTCTTTACTCTTTTATTGAACTCTTCTATGTGGAGCCAACAGTTCTCAAACTTGAAGTAGGCTTACTTGTTTCCCACTCACCACACTATAGCAACAACGGTCTATGATCAGAGGTCACCCTTGTTAAGATGGACTGTCTGATTTTCCTGAAGCTAGTATCCCACTCCTCCGGAAAGAGGAATCTATCCAACCTTGCAGCACTTCTGTGTCTATCTTCCTTTCTCCAAGAGTACTTGGCCCCCACCAATTTTGGGTCAATTAATTAAACTCAGAAGAGTAAGTCGTAGTTTTGTTAATTCTGTTGCAGTTCTTCTTTCCCGAGGGATGTCTTGTTGTGTTGAAATGTCGACAAAGCACCTAAGGACGTGAAGTTAAGCCCCTAGCTGCTCCAATCTCCCACCATGTTTCCTCCCTTTCTTGTCTGTCATTAGGGAGCATAAGCTCCCGTCAAATCCTGGTTGTTCCCAGTAAGACAACAAGTAACTGTGTACATGCCCTGGTTGTTGATTTCTCTTTTCCATTCCCTTGTGTCCCAAATGATCACTACACCTCCTCTAGTTGAACGTATTTTGACCATCTATTTCCCCACACTTCCTTTATCATTTTCCCAATGTTCCCTTCTAACTTAGTTTCCTGCAGACACACTACATCAGCTTTCCAGGATTTGCAGCAAATTATTTATCATACTTTTTTTTTATGACAAAGGGAACCCACAGCCACTACCTTTGGGTGCGCACAGGGTAAACCCCCGCTCTCCTAGCATTCCATGATAGTATATTTAACTTCATTGATTCTTGATGGCTAGATATCCCCCCCCCCCCAAAATTTCTACTGCAATTACTTATGAAATTGGAATCTATCTCTAGCCTTTTCAACTCATACACTCCCTTCTTTTTGATGATTTCCCTTTTTTCTCTGCACTTTCCTGCTTCTTATTGTCTATTTTCAGGAATAATTCTTTTGTTGTTTGTTCGCATCCTCTGAAGTCTACTCCAACTTCTGTGCTCAACCTCATAACATGTTGCTGAATCCATTCCGAGGGGTCGAGATATTGTGACTCTTCATTTGGCAATTGAATTTTCAGAGGTATTGCTTCCTTTGCTACTGTGTCTGTTTCCTTCATTTTTTTTCATTCGTCTCACTCTTTCTCCTTCCTGATTGACTTGTAACTCAACTTCTAATTGTGCAATTGCCATTGTTGGTATGCACGCAATTGCTTGACTTTCTCCTTCTCCCAACTGGTTCCCCAATTCTTCATAGTCGTTAGCAGTGTTATCAAAGGCGAAAAGCACATAAAAGCCCTAAGGTCCGTTGGGGCTATAAAGGCAAAGTGCTAAAGCATGGGCTTTAATAAAAAAAGGTGCAAAGGGAGAAACAAATACAAATATATATGTTTAGTTCAAGACTAATAATTATAAACATGAATGACAAATATATGACCAAAGAAATTGGAAAAAATTATGATAAAGTGAAATATCAATTGTTTAGTGCCACTTTTTCAGAAGAGGCTCATTGGCAAGGAAAAGTTTGCCTTGGAACCTTGATGATGACACTGAAGCGCAGATAAAGCGAGGCGAAGCGGTCAACTCGTTATGAGCCTCGCTTCAGGGCTTAAGCGCGCTTAAAGCACGTCTTTGACTACACTGGTTGTTAGGGATCGCTTTATCCTGTGTATTGGCCAATATTTCGATGTTAATTATGTCCATCAACTGGGTTTCTGCATTTGAAGCTTTTGATTGGAAAATAAAAATTGGGTCCAGTAGGCCTAATTGATCTGTTCTTATAATTTGGCCCAAAGTTGCTGCAAGTGGCCCTTTGTCCTTTTCTCCCTTTCCACGTGTGACATTTTTCAGAGATCCACCTTCCTTCGATGTCCCCACATGTGCCAGTTGTGGATTGGCAGCTGTCACTTCTTTTATCAAAAAGGCTCATACTTTCTATTTACCACAGGAAAACACCTTGAAGCCTCCTTCTTTGCCTCTTATTTCTCTACCATCACCGACGACTCGCACCATATCGGAATTTGGTAGATGGAACCTTCATTGTTAACTCATATTTCTCTCGGAACTCTTACCTATCTCGCTTCACCTTGATGTGGGCCCAATGAAGATGATTTTTCAATGTGGTTTCCTCTTTCATCTTGATAGAGCCTCCACATCTCTCTCTGATCAGTTTGAAGATTTCCTCTGACCACATATTCAAAGGAAGCCCAAGAGCTCTGATCCATACCCAATCCCTCCTGATCTCCGCAGACCAGCATCCAGTAGTTGGTTCCGCCATTCTAGCTTCAGTGACATTCTCTTCCAAGACTATTCCCCCTCAATGACATGCTCTGCTGTCTTCCACAATAGGAGCTTGAACAGAAACATGCCATCATTCATAGCATATACATTGACGCCTCTGTCTTCCAGGTGTTACATGCCCATCTTCTCACATCGTTTAGTTGTGGCGTTTCAGAGGAGCAATGTAGAAACTTGCCGGCTATGCACCTGTTCAACAGATCCCTGTTGGAGGTTTTTGTCTCTCCAGCGATCTTGATGCCATTTACTCTGTTTTGTATCTTCGCCTTCTTTGTGTTCTCCGGCATCCATCTAGTTAGAACATCGCCTTCTTTGTATGAAGATTCAAGTTTCTTAGTAATCACTTGCTGCTGCTCCTGTGTTCTTCCTGGTTCATATATGAACTTTGCTATTTTATGAGCAATGTTCCCCCATCCCCCTCTGAATGAAGTTTCAGATGTAATAATTACTGCTTTATTTTGTCCTTGTATGGCTATAAAGCTGATGTATCTTCCATTTTCATTGTATTTAAGAGTGCAAAACTCTGAAAAGAGGTCTTAAGTTTTCCATCTTCTAACTACCTTTCCTTGTTCCTTTGATGCTTCAATGAATACTGTTGTTGACAATTTCAGGACTTCATGACTGATTTTAACTCTCTGCAGTAAGTTTCTGCTCTGTTCTGACCATTCTTACCATGATTCTGCCTCCGTTTGACATTTTGTGATCTCCTAAGACTTAAAACCAACATTGTAGTAAATGTTGTTTTCCACTGTGAAGCTAGACTTTAACATATTGCTGGAAAAAGACCCCCAGAAAAGGAAAGTAATTTGAAATTCAAACTACAGGCCGGCTGACCTCTATTCTTATCCTGGGAACATTTTTTTTTAATTTCTTTCATTCAACAGAATGATATCTATCCTCATCTCAATTTCTTTTTATCTGTTCCATTTCTGATTCATTAGGAAACAGCAGCATTTGAATCATCAAACTAAGCAAAGCAGAAAAAGAAAAGCTGACTTCTTTTCTTTATGTAAGGGAATCCAATTCTTTTTTATATAACCGTGGTATCCATGACAGCTTGCACACCACGATAATTCCACGGGGTACTTGCTACCTCCCACCACCAGCACACATGAGAAGAATTCAACCTAGTGTGGGATTTGAACTTGAGAACTAAGGGCAATCGAATCCTAATACAATAATACCAAAGCTAGAGTACAATCAGACTACTGAACGATTAGTTTCACAGGCATATCAATCAATCAACTCACCTACTTAGGATTGACTATATGAATCATGTATATCCATTTTGCTTTATTTGGGGCAAATGTTATCCCAAAAAGGAATGCACAGTAGAGCTTTTGACGTACCTATAAACCAATCAAACAGGCATATCAATCAAACAGCTGCACTTACTTGGGGTCGACTATATGAATAATCTATATCCATTGTTCTGCTTTATTTAGGGCAAATTTTGTCCCAGAAAAGAACACACAATAGAGTTTTAGACCTATAAATGAAGGTCATCTAAAAGGCATATCAACCAATCAATTATGATTACTTGGGGCCGACTTTATGAATCATTTATATCCATTCTGCTTTATTTGGGGCAAAAAAATCTCCAACAAAAGAAATACTCCATCTGTGTTAATTAGTTCATCTTAGTTTTCTCTTTTGTCTATTTCTAAAAGAACGCTTCTTTCCTTTTTGACAACTCTTTACGTATGACTTTCCATGTAACAATTTTAACACCACAAGATTAAAGGACATTTTGCTACATTTTATATATTTATAGTTTGACACCATCTGATTCAAAAGTTTTCACAAGTACCATCAAATCCCAGTTATTGAGATACCACATCAGCCTTATCGCCACTAAGCCTAGGTTATAAGGGGACACTAGTCATCCTAATTCAAAAAGTTCTCTTTTTCAAATTTTATCTTCTTAAACTCTGATACAAGTCAACATGAGACAAACAGATTAAACCAGAATGAGTATACAATAGAGCTTTTTTGACATACCTATGAACCAAGGCCATCTAACAGGCTTATCAGGAGCTTCTTTAGTCAAGTACCTGAACCTATAAGGCATTGTGCTCTCTCCACGAACCTCATTTTCAGCTTCGTCAACACTGTTCCCGTTATCTACTCCACTACTCTCAGCTTTCGCAATAAACCCATTTTTCCTATGTAATGGAAACACAAATTTACTCCCGAAAAGCCCGGAATATTTTTGTGTCAATTCGAGTTTGAGAGGCTTAATTATGGCTGTAGATAAGGGAAATTCAAGAATCTGAGTACGAGGAAAAACGTTTAAAGCAAAATTTGAGGATATTTTATGGGTTTTCTTGAGAAAAGGAGTTGAAGATGAGAGAGCTGAAAGAGTAATCGACATTGTTATAGAAGGTTTGGAGTTTTTAGAGTTCCGCCATTACCAGAAAATTGCTCAGTTGGAAGAGTGGGGTTTTAGGGGTTCTGCAAAATTCATTCCATCCAAAATAAAAAGCTTATTGGTTGTCTAGAATTTAATTATTTATTAGTATTGGGTTATTGAATAAATGGGTGGGAAACCAATTAAAATTTTATAATTAAGGAATTATTGGTGTGGGGTGAATTATACAATTTTCTTATCAGGTAAATCGTTAACCCGTTAAAAGTTAACATACTTACATTTTTATTTTAGGTATATTAACCTCATTTAATATTTTACCATATATATAAAAATAATTAAATACTTTCCTTTTGTTAGTCCTAACCTCTAAATGAAAAACTTATTTAAAAGTTAACATACTTACATTTTTATTTTTGGTATATTAGCCTCGTTTAATATTTTACCATATATATAAAGATAATTAAAAAAAAAATTCTTTGTTAGTCCTAACATCTAAATGGAAAATTTATTTATTTTTGTATAATTATATATACTTTGTGTTATTTATTTTTTTTGTAAGGGTAAGTGTTAAAGTATTTTTAATATTATTATTTTGTCTTTCACTAGTCACTCCATTTAAAATAATGAAAAAGAAATCATCATTTTTGTAAGGTAATGATTATTTGTTAATCGAAAAAAGAGAAATACAGAGATTAGAGGTTAATCAATACAATGCCCGATAAACATCCGTTAATTGTTAATCTGTTATCGAATCAACTGATATCTTATAGGTTGGTTAGAGGATTAGTAAATTTAAAAACCGATATTCGATAAGTCAAATTATTAAGTGAAATTATCCATCTGATCCGTCCAATAAGCGACCCTACTTACTTCCAATAATTATATTAAAGTGCATAATTTGTTGCAGATCACAAAACGTTTCAAATAAAAGAAGGCACCATTTATTTATCATCTTTTATTTAGAGTTTATGTCTAGTATTTTTCACAAGGTTTTTCATTTTTTGTGACAACAATGTTCAGTTTTAGCTTCACACAACATCTAAGAAAAGGTTTGGCACCACGATGTCGGCTCTTCGCCACCTGGGCTTGTAGTATGCTCTAAGGGTTGGGTTGTTCGAGCATTAAGGCAACCCTCTACAGCTTGACCCACAATATTTCCTTGACCAACTACAGATGCAATAGAAGCAAGCTCTACAATCAATCCTGAATCGGTAGATTGCTAATCCATTGTACAAATTAATCGTATCTAGGGTTTGCATTCTTCTCTTTTTGTTGATGATTTTATTTTTGTCAAATTATAATTGTTTTTTTTTAATTGAATTAAGAGTTTATTCATTGTTTAGTTAAGATAAATTTGACATTGTTCGAATTGTGTGATCATCAATTACTGTTATCGGTAAGCGACCCAAAGCAATGCAATTATAATTCGATTCATGATGATGACTACGTAGAAAAAAAAAATCATATTCTTCAGTTATTATCATATTGACATGTAATCTATTTTATTTTTAGAATTACAAATTTATATTTAGGTTTCGTTGGCCATGTGAGATGAAATTTAAGTTTTATATATTATAATATTAACATTGCAATCTATTTTATTTTTAAAATTACAAATTCATATTTAAGGCATATTTGTTGCCTTCTAGGGGTCGAGCTTATCGCACCGAGCTCGCCTAGTGCGAGTTACCTCTCTTATGTGATTTGCAAGTTATTGCATAGAACGGGTTTTACCCTGTGCATACCCAAAGGGTAGCAACTGCAGATTCCTCTTGTTATAAAAAGTTAAATAAATTTAAGATATATTTGACCGCATGAGATGAAATCATGATATAAAATCATATGAGATGAAATTAAAGTTTTATATATTATTGTATTAACATGTAATCTATTATATTCTTACAATTACAAACCTATATTTAAGGCTTGTTTGATCTTGTGAGATCAAATTACGATATAAAAAGATATGAGATGATGTTGAAGTTTTGTTTGAATATGCAATTTAGATGTCTAAATATTAGTTTTTACTCAAAAACATAAAAATCTCACAGGGCGTGCAAACTATCCAAATTGTATACATTACCACAAAAGCAAAGGTGACGAAAGAGACTTTCCTTCATCTCAAAAAATGAAAGAGATTATTTTCGATAAATTCTCGATAAGGATCTACCCTATAGTATATATAATAATCAACATAAGGCGCCGAGAACTACAAAGCAAATGAGTACTTTCTCTTCAAATTTCCAACGTTTGCTCACTCACACAAAACACTTGACATCTCATGTCAATCAAGGTCAACATGAACAAGCCCTTACTCTTTTCCACCAAATCCATTCAACTCTCTCTCATTCACTGGACCCCTTTGTGTTTCCTCTAGCTCTCAAATCGTGCGCCGCATTGGGGTTCTCTCAGCTCGGCGCAACCATTCACGCTCACGCGTACAAAGCCGGTTTTGTTTCCAATCCCTTCGTAGCTTGTGCTTTAGTGGACATGTACGGGAAATGTGTCTCTGTTAAGGCCGCACGCCAGCTGTTTGATGAATCTCCTGAGAGAAACGTTGTTGTTTGGAACTCAATGATTTCGGTTTACGCGCGTTGTAATGATGTTGGGAGAGCGTTGGAGTTGTTTCGGGTGATGGATGTGGAGCCTAATTCTTCCACTTTTAATGCGGTGATTGCGGGGTTGGCGGAGACGGAGGATGGGTTTAGTAAGGCTGTTTTGTGTTATAGAGAGATGGGACGGATGGGTTTGAGGCCGAATTTGATTACGGTTCTGGCATTGTTACGTGCTTGTCTTAGTATGGCGGATGTGAATTTGATCGAACAGATTCATGGGTATTCGATAAGGAATGATGTTGATCCAGATCCGCAGTTGAGGAGTGGATTAATCGAGGGTTATGGGCGTTGTGGGTGTCTTGACAAAGCCCATATCGTGTTTCTCAGTATGAAGATCAGGGATGTGGTTGCTTGGAGTAGTTTGATCTCAGCTTACGCGTTTCACGGGCAGGCAAGAACAGCACTTGAAGTGTTTGAGCAAATGGAGAAGGCTAATGTCAGGCCTGATGGAATCACTTTTCTTGGGGTTTTGAAAGCTTGTAGTCATGCTGGACTAGCTGATGAAGCACAGATGTACTTTTCTCGGATGGGTGATCGATATGGTGTTGAAGCAAGCAGCGATCACTATGCTTGTTTGATAGATGTATTGAGTAGGGCAGGAAGATTACATCAGGCATATGACATTATTAGGAAAATGCAAGTGAAGGTGACTGCAAAAGCTTGGGGAGCACTACTTGCTTCTTGTCGAACTTATGGAGAAGTGGAGCTGGCAGAAATAGCTGGAAGAGCTTTGTTTGAAGTAGAACCTGAGAATCCTGCAAATTTTGTGATACTGGCAAGAATTTATGCTAGCAATGGGCGATTTGAGGAAGCGGAAAGACTCAGAAGAGAGATGATGAAGAGGGGCATGAAAATAGCCCCAGGTAGCAGCTGGATAGTACATCAAGATTGACTTTGTCTAGCTTTTTGTTTGGTTTGTTTAAGTGACAGTTCGCAGAAATTTCATCTTTGTGAGACGTCAATGATGTAGTGAAGGTGTCTTTAGAGTATGGAAGAAACAGAAAGTGAGAGTTGCAGCTTAGAAACAAGTCAAAGGAGCTGGCAATGCAGGATTACTACAGAGAAGATTTCAACCCTAGTAACAATCATGTTGCAAAGATTCAATAGTTTGGATAGTGAATACCCAAGGATGTATTCTTTTCCATTTATCTGAAAGAAATTTTCATTGAAATAGAGGTAAAGTTCCATGCAATTTGAAAGTGGTCAACATGAGCTGTATTTTCTTTGGATAGTGTTTGTTGCGCTGGCGCTAAAACCCAGACTGGGTTGTTTCTGTTGCATGCTTCCGCTTTAATATATGGGTATCAGACTAGAGGAGAGATCTTGCATATAATTGAAAAGAAAAAACAGCCGGACTCAATTTCCTTCAACAAGAGACAAATCAACGTAGAGGATTCATTCAAGACTTGGATAGTGAATTATCAGATGATGCAGACTCTGTAATCTGGAAAGGACCGGGGGATGGTACGTATACAATTTTAGTCCTAGTATAATTTGCTTAGTTTCAGCTATCGAAATGCATCCATGTGGTTATGGCTACAATATCCATGCTTTCTTTGTTTGAACAATCTGGAATTAGTGAAATAGAAGATGTTTCGAAAATGAGGTTACAGCAATACATACAAGTGCAATTGATGAGACAGAACACCTTATTGCCTTCTAACTTTAGGTGAAAGAGGGTGCTGGATTTGGCAACCTTCAAAGGGCTAATCGTATCTAGCTCTTAAAGCGAAAACAATGAAAACGAACGGATAGCAACGTCACAGTAACTACAACAAAATAATATGATAATCAATTGATAAAGACAAGGTCTGTCGCTTGATAAGGATAAGGAATCACAACAATTAATCTGGAAACACATCAAAACTCAACAAGAACACAATATCAACTAGTATAAAGCACATAAATGGAAAACAAAAGTTCAACATTGAGTACACTATAATTATCAGATAGCTCTAAACTAGGTTTACCAAATTTGATGAAACATCTTCCACTTCCACTACCTTGAAACAACATTGAACTTTGGTAAAATACCTTACCTTCTGATCACATTCTTCTTTATTGCATCCATAAATTCTGAGTCCAGCTAGTAATTGAGCAAAATAAGTGATTCCATGTAATTATGAACATAAAATGAGTCAGAGCTCCCTTGAATACCAAGAACCCTATTCTGTCCACTATTTGGATCATGAGAAACCAGACCATTGTTCCAAGTTGAAAACAAAATTTCACCGTTGTTCCTAAATCCTAATACTTTCTTCATACCTGCAACCAAATTTATACGATACAATCTACTCCAAGATTCAAAAACTCCATACTGCTTCATCACCCAAACTTCACATGAAGCACGATCTATCTCCATCTCATACTTAACAACAACAATTGATTCCTCAAACAACTTAATCGATAAATTCATTGGATTTACACCAACTATAGCATCTGGCAACATAATCTCCCCAAACACCTCATCAACTATACGAAAAGACATAATTAAACTTTGAAATTCACTACCATACGCAACGTCATACGCAATCCAATGTACTGCTCCATTTACAAAAGCTTGAGACCACATAAACTCCATATAATGCTTAATCTCAAAACCCATCACTCTCCTCCAAACCCCACTATTAGTCGAATAAATTTCAATCTCAGGAGGACCATTATTCCCAACAACATCAATTTTATGATACACAATTCTAACCAACTTATAGTTATCAGTCTTAGGCAAATCAGCACCAAATCCAAGAACAACCATATAGGGCGACTGAGGCTTAATGGAAGGAAAAGGTAAAGTTAAAAATTTCTTAATCAAAGGATTCCACAGAAGAAGACTCTGCAACTCACCAAACAAATCATCAGACAAACACACGATGCCGTTGCAGCTGCCAACAATTCTGAAATACCCAATCCGACAGTTGAAAGGGAAATTCAGTTCCGATGTGAAATCCAAGGAAAAAGATCGATTCTTACCGTCTTGAAACAATGAATAATGCTCTTTTTTGCGAGAACTGATGTAACGCCTAACAAGAAGGGTGTTGGTATGTGGAGTTTGGGATAGGTGAGCAGAAATGAAAGGAAAACTAGTGATGAGGGAATGCCATGATTTGGAGACAACTGTGAATCGAATTAGAGATTTAACAGGAAGTTTTAATAGGATTTCTCTCAAAAGTTTGGGAGGAAAGTAGGAATCGTCAAAACCAGCCATTGATAAATTTTAAGAGAGTGAGAGGACCAGAAAAACCCTAGCTGTAGAATATATTTTTGGTAAAATTTGCTTTTAAAATAGGGATGAAAATGTGGCGGGGCGGGGCGAGGTGAGGCGACACAAGCAGGTTTAATTTTTTTTTAAATAAAAATCATGTGGTGCAAGGCGGGTTGCGCATTTAGGATAAACTCAATGCTAAAATCACTAAGTTACTTCTTTTATCTTCTGTTTAGGACCTTTAGACCAGAAAATCCAACAATAATATACTCACCAAATTAACCTTTTATTTGTTTTATTAGCTTAATCTTTTAAGTTATTCTTAAAAAATTAGTAATTATTTTTCTTTTGTCGTTGTGTTATGTTTATTGAGAATCCATTGTTTAGATATTGTTGGTGATCACTTTAAGTGGATTTTCAAACATGCATGAATTATAGAGTAATTATGTGGTAATTAAGGTTGTTTGAGGATTAATTAAGAATGTAATTAAGGTTGGTTGAGAATCCCATGGCATTCCCTCATCACCAGTTCACCTTTCATCTTCGCTCACCTTATGCAAACCCCACGTAGCTTGTTAGGCGTTATGTTATAACTCGCGATAAAGAGCATTGTTCATTGTTTCAAGACTCCAATAATCGACCCTTTTCCTTGAATTTTACATCAGAACTACATTTCCCTTTCAATTGCCAACAAGGGTATTTCAAAATTGTTGGCAGTTGCAATGGCATCATGTGTTTGTTTGACGATTTGTTTAGTAAGTTGAGGAGTCTTGTTTTGTGGAACCCTTCTATTCAGAAATTTATAACTTTGCCTCTTCTTTCGATTAAGCCTCATTCGCCCTATATGTGTGTTCTTGGATTGTGTGTTGATTTGATTGAGGACGATGACTTTAAATTGGTTAGACTCGTGTATCATAAGAATGATGATGTTGTGTATAATAGTACTTCTGAAATTGAAATTTATTCGATTTATAGTGGGGTTGGGAGGAGAGTGGTAGGGATTGAGATTAAGCATTGCATGGTGGAGTTTATGTGGTCTCAAGCTTCTGTAAATGGAACTGTACATTGGATTGCGTATGATATGGTTGCGAATGGTGGTGGAATTAAGAGTTTAGTTATGTCGTTTAGTATTGTTGATGAGGCGTTTGGAGAGATTATGTTGCCGGATGCTATAGTTGGTATATTTCCAACCGATTTATCGATTATGTTGTTAGAGCAATCACTTTGTTGTTGTTAAGTATGAGAGGGAGATAGATGGTGCTTCATGTGAAGTATGGGTGATGAAGCAGTATAGAGTTTTGGAATTTTGGAGTAGATTGTATCATATAAATTTGGTTGCAGGTATGGAGAAAGTAGTTGGATTTAGGAACAATGTTGAAGTTTTGTTTTCAACTTGGAGAAGTGATCTGGTTTTTTTTTATCCAAATAGTGGACAAACTACGGGTCTTGGTATTCAAGGTTGGTCTCCCGCATTTTATATTCAAATTGCAGGGAATCACTTATTTTGCTTAAAGGGAACATTGTCATTCTGGTTAGGGTCTAAGAAAGAATAGGAAATTATTGGCTTTCTTCTTCATCGATGCTATAAAGAAGAACTTGATCAGATGATAAGGCATTTTACCAAAGTTCATGGCCGTTTCAAGGTAGTGGAAGTGAAAGATGTTTTGTCAAATTTGGTACCTAGTTTAGATCTATTTTGTGTTACATTAGTTGTTAGTATACTCTTGTTGCTTTTTGATGTATTTTCAGTTTATTGTGAAGCCTTATCCTAATCAAGCGATAGACCTTGTCTTGATAACTTGACTATCATATTATTTTGTTGTAGCTACTGTGATATTACCTGCTCGTTTTCATTGTTTTTGTTTTCTGTGCTAAATTTGGTTATCCCTTTTAAGGTTACCAAATCTGGCTCCCCATTTCACCTAAAGTTAGAAGGCGTTCTGTGTCTCATCAATTGCACTGGTCTGACTATTTGGCTGCAAATGCAACATCTCATTGCTTCTAGTGTGATTTCATAGTCAGAATTTCCATACTTCTCCCTGATGTCGAACATGATGTGATGAAGGAAATGCATAATGCCAACGAAAGACAGAGAGCCCTGTACAATATCAGTGCTGCAAAGGGCCAAAAGTCCCAAGGATCTTTACTTCTTGACACATTTTGCTCCCTTACAACCCCGCCAGCACCAGCAGCTAAACAGGTCCTTTATTCAGTATGGCATCACCCATTCAGTCCCTAATATATTTAAAAGTAGGCCATATTTGTCTTGAATCTGAATAAATGGATTGTTAGTATTGTCCTCTGCTTTTCCACACATACAACGCCAGCTACATTAAATTGTTCCTCTTCTCAGTAGTTTTGACTTACACAAGCATCATGGGTCAAAATCATCTTATTCCATACGGTGCTCCAGTTCTCCATATATTTGCAGTCATGACCACATGATGCATTTTGAAAGCTGGATTTAAGCATATTATATGAAGACTTAACTCTATAGATACCATCTCCCTTGTCCTTTCCAGATTACATAGTCAACATCTTTCAATAATAACGAAGCATTATCCAAGAATTGTAACAAAAGAGTAACTCTTTCTATTTTCCAGTGATACAATCCTAACTAGTTGGAATTTGATAAATCCTCTATGTCGGTTCTTCTCTTGTTGGAGGAAGTGGAGTTCAGTTATTTTCTCATTTCAATTATATGCTACAAATTAAGGATTTGGAGACAAACTGTGAATCAAATTAAGGATTTCCCAGGAATTTCAATAGGATTTCTCTCAAAAGCTTGGGAGGAAAGTAGGAGGAGTCGGAATCAGTCATTGATCAATTTTGAGAGAATGAGAGAGACAAGAAGAATCCTAGTTGTAGATGAGATTTTTGGTAAAATTTGCTTCAAAAAATAGGGGTGACAACGGGGCAGGGCAGGTCATGGCTTTTGCGGGGCAGGGTGAGGCGATATGGGGCAGGTTTAAATGCGTATTTTTTAATAAAAATCATGCGGTGCAGGGCGTGTTGCGGATTTGGGATAATCTCAATGCTAAAATCAGTAAGTTATTTCTTTTGCTTATCTTCTGTTTAGGACCTTCAGGCAAGAAAATCCAGCAGGAACTCAGTAATCTCACGTGGTTCACTTTCAACAGTCTTGACTGTCTGGGAATTTAGTTGAGCATCTATCTTAGTTGAGAACATTTCCTCTAGTCCGATATCCATCTATTAAAGCTAAAGCATGCAGCTGAAATAACCCGGTGTAAGTTTACTTCTCAGGGCAAAGAAATACTATCCATAGCAAATACAACTCTAGTTATTCGAGTTCAAATTACATGAAACTTCTTCACTTTGTTGAAATCTTCTCTATCACAGTCCTACATTGCCAGCTCCTTTCACACTTGCAAAAGAAGATGGAATTGCACAAACACTAAATAAAGGGTAACTAGCTAACTGAAAGAGTTTGACTTGTTTCTAAGCTGCAACTCTCACTTTATGTTTCTTCCATACACTAAAAACGCCTTCAGTACAATATTGATGTCTCACAGAGATGAAATTTCAGTACAATGATTATATCCTTTCCTTCTTGGTGCTCGATTCTTCCTTGTACAGAGTGCTTCCGTTCATCGTCAGTTGTTGATTTGGTGGTGACTTAAAATATGATTCCTTCCTCGAGATCTGGATCTTTGATTGATTGTGATTAGTCTTCTTTCCTTCTGGTCCTTGGATGAATATCCACATATGTGCTTCTTGCTTTCTTTTCCTGCGAAAATACTTTAGGTTAATTGTATTACTACAACCAATTTAGAAGTATTTAGAGACTAACACTCATTACAATAGAACAATTAATAACAAAGAAATAAAGTTAGGATTGTATCACTGGAGAAAGAGAAAGAGTTACTCTTCTATTATCACACTTGTATAATGCTTCGTTATTATCGGAAGATGCTGACTATATAATCTGAAAATGACAGGGGATGGTATCTGTAGAGTTAATATGGAGAACTGAAGCACCAGATGGAGTTAGATGATTTTGCTGAATGTGTAAAAAAGAAAAGGGGAACACTGGCAATCTCTTTATGCATTATCCAGATTCAAGACAAATATGAACCTATGGAGACGACGTCAATATTGTAGTGGAGCAGTCTTTAGAGTATAGAAGAAACAGAAAGTGAGAGTTGCAGCTTAGAAACAAGTCAAAGGAGCTGGTAATGCAGGGTTACAACAGAGAAGATTTCAACCCCAGTAACAATCATGCTGCAAAGATTCAGTAGTTTGGATAGTGAATCCAAAGGATGTATTCGTTTCCATGCAATTTGAACTGGATCAACTGGAGCTGTATTTTCTTTGGATAGCGTTTATTGCGCTGACGCTAAAACTCAGACTGGGTTGTCTCTGTTGCGCGCTTCAGCTTTAATAGACGGGGTGTCAGACTAGAGGAGAGATTTTGCATATAATTGAAAAGGAAAAACAACCGAACTCCATTTTATCCAACAAGAGACAAATCAACATAGAGGATTCATTCAGATGATGCAGACTCTGTAATCTGGAAAGGACCGGGGGAGGTACGTATACAGTTTTAGTCCTAGTATAATTTGCTTCGTTTCAGCTATGGAAATGCATCCATGTGGTCATGGCTGCAAATATCCCTGCTTGCGTTGTTTGAACAATTTGGAATGAGAAAATAGAAGATGTTTTGAAGACGAGGTTACAACAATACATACTAGGGCAATTGATGAGACAGAACACCTTATTGCCTTCTAACTTTAGGGGAAAGAGGTGCTTGATTTGGCAACCTTCAAAGGGCTAACTGTATTTAGCTCTTTGCTCTTAAAGCGAAGACAATGAAAACGAACATATAGTAACATCACATTAACTACAACAAAATAATATGATAATCAAACGATAAAGATAAGGTCCGTCCAACACTTGATAAGAATAAAGAATCACAACAATTAAACTTGAAATACATCAAAACTCAGTAATAACTAATATAAAGAACATAAATGGAAAACAAAAGTTCAACATTGAGTACATTATAATTATCAGATAGCTCTAAACTCAGTCTACCAAATTTGATGAAACATCTTCCACTTCCACTACCTTGAAACAACCATGAACTTTGGTAAAATACCTTACCTTCTGATTACACTCTTCTTTATTGCATCCATAAATTCTGTAGTCCAACTACCAGTTGAGCAAAATAAGCGATTCCATGTAATTTTGAACATAAAACGAGCGAGAGCTCCCTTGAATATTAAGAACCCTATTCGGTCTACTATTTGGATCATAAGAAACCAAACCATTGTTCCTAGTTGAAAATAGAACTTCACTGTTGTTCTTAAAGCCAACTACTCTCTCCATGCCATCAATAAAATTTATACGATACAATCTACTCCAAGATTCAAAAACTCCATACTGCTTCATTACCCATACTTCACATGAATCACCATCTATCTCCCACTCATACTTAACAACAACAATTGATTCCTCAAACAACGTAATCGATAAATTAGTTGGAAATACACCAACTATAGCATCCGGCAACATAATCTCCCCTAACACCTCATCAACAATACTAAAAGATATAAGTAAACTCCGAAATCCACTACCAGAGGGAACCAAGTCATATGCAATCCAATGTACAACTCCATTTACAAATGCATGAGGCCACGTAAACTCCACCATAAAATGCTTAATCTCAATACCCATCAATCTCCTCCAAACCCCACTATTGGTCGAATAAATTTCAATCTCAGGAGGAACATTATACATGATGCTTACAATACACAAGTCTAACTAACTTATAGTTATCAGTCTCAGACAAATCAACCCCAAATCCAAGAACAAACATATGAGGTGATTGAGGCTTAATTGAAGGCAAACGTAAAGTTATAAACTTTTGAATACAAGAATTCCACAAAACTAGACGCCGTAACTCAACAAACATATGATGCCATTGTAGCTGCCAACAATTGTGAAATACCCAATCCGACAATTGAAAAGGAAAGTCAGTTCCGATGTGAAATCCAAGGAAAAGGGTCGATTCTTACCATCTTGAAACAACGAATACTGCTCTTTCTTGCGATCGTAACTTCTAACAAGAAGGGTGTTGGTATTTGGAGTTTAGGCGAGGTGAGCGGAAATGAAAGGAAAACTGGTGATGAGGGAATGCCATGATTTGGAGACAACTATGAATCGAATTAAGGATTTAATAGGAAGTTTTAGTAGGATTTCTGTCAAAAGTTCAGGAGGAAAGTAAGAGGAGTCGGACTGGGTAATAGACTTGAGCCTTGGGGTTTGCTCCCTTTCAAGATCTCAAGTTTGAAACCCACTGGGTGCAAAAAATTTCTGAAGGCCATCGGACTGGGTAAAACCTGAATTAACCATGGTGCACTTGCGGAAAACTCCTTGCCGAGGGCCTGTGCACCCCCGAGATTAGTCGGGGCTCTAAGAGACTCGGACACCTGGTGCAAATTAAAAAAAAAAAGTAAGAGGAGTCGGAATCAGTCATTGATCAATTTTGAGAGAATGAGAGAGACGAAGAACCCTAGTTATAGAAGAGACTTCCGATAAAATTTGCTTTAAAAATAGGATGACAATGGGGCAGGACGGGTTATAGCTTTTGCGGGGCGAGACGACTTTAAATATTTTTTAATAAAAATCATACATTACAGAGCGGATTGCAGATATAGGATAAACTCAATACCAAAATCACTTAGTTATTTCTTTCACTTATATTATGTTTAGTTACTTAGCAATCATATACTTACTAGATTAACCTTTTATTTGTATTTTATTAGCTTAATCCTTTAACTTACTCTTAACAAATAAGTAATTATTTTTCTTTTGTAATTATTATATTTTTTCAAATAATTTTGTTAGACATGATAAAAAAACTTCATATGTTGATGAAATTTTAAATTTAGATAGAACAAATTATTTTTTTTTTTTAAAAAGAAGGGCTAGCCCGCCCCAATCCTACTAGGGTTGGGCTAGGCTAGCCATTTCAAAGTCCTTTCAAATGAAGAGCCAACCCATCCTAGCCCCTCAGATTCCTTGGCCCGCGAGGCTTGGGTTGGGTGGGGTTGGGCTAGCCCATTTTGACAGCTCTAGTTATCAATAGTTCGTTTGTAATAGGTGTTAGCCCCTAACTACTTGTAAATTGGTTTAAATAATGACAACTCACCTAAAGTATCTTCACAGGAAAAGAAAGCAAGAAGCACACAGGTGATATTCATCCAAGGACCAGAAGTCCAGAATGGAAGAAGATCAGTCATAATCAATCAAGGATTTATAACACAAGGAAAGGAGATCAATCATAATCAATTAAAGATTCAGAATGCCAGGAAGGAATCACATTTGAAGTCACCACCAAATGAGCAACTCACCATGTACAAGGCAGAATTGAGGACCAAGAAGGAAAGGATACAACCATTGTACTGAAATTTCATCTTTGAGAGATGTGAACATTGTACTGAAGGCATCTTTAGAGTATGGAAGAAACATAAAGTGAGAGTTGCAGCTTAGAATCAAGCCAAAACTCTTTCAGTTGGATAGTTACCCTCTACTTAGTGTTTGTGCAATTCCATCTTCTTTTGCAAGTGTGAAAGGAGCAGGTAATGCAGGATTAAGATAGAGAAGATTTCAACTGCAGTAAAATGATTCTGTCTCTACATGAATACCAAAGGATATATTCGTTTTCATTTATCTGAAAGAAATTCTGATCGGAACATAGATATCTATTATAACGTTCCATGCAATTTGAAGTTTTCTGTCACTTATGTTTGTTATTTTATTGTCTTTATAAACTGTCATTTGCTTCCACTCTAGTTGTTTGGTTTCATATCTAGTATTTTCTACTTTTGGGGATGATATTTTGAGTTGAGAGTCTTTCGGAAACAACCTCTCTATCTCTATGATGTAGTGGTAAGGTCTGCGTACACATTATGCATTTCCCTCATCACATACCAATTTCGAAATCAGGGAGAAGTACGGAAATTCTGACTATCAAATCACACTAGAAGCAATGAGATGTTAATAATATGCATATGCAGCCAAACAGTCAGCTAGAGCAATTGAGGAAACACAGAACCCCTTCTTGCCTGCTAATTTTTAGGCGAAAGGGAGTGGCTGGATCTGGTAACCTTAAAAGGGCTAACCATATTTAGCTCAAAAAACAAAAACAACGAAAACGAGCAGATAGTAACATCATAGTAACTATAACAAAATAATATGATAGTCGACTGATAAAGAGACGAGGCCCAACGCTTGATTAGGATAAGGAATCACAATCATTAAACTGGAAATACATCAAAAACAACAAGAGTACACTAACAACCAATATAAGGAACATATATGAAACACAAAGGTTCAACATTAAGTACATCAAAATTATCGGATAGCTCTAAACTAGATCTACCAAATTTGATAAAACGCCTTTCACTTCAACCATGAACTTTGGTAAAATACCTTACCTTCTGATCACATTATTCTTTATTGCATCCATAACTTCTCTAGTTCAGCTAATCGTTAGGTCCACAAACCTCCCATTCCTTCCAAGAACCCATCGGAAACGATACTATTCCCTTTGAACAAAATAAGTGATTCCACGTAATTTTGAACATAAAACGAGCGAGAGCTTCCTTGAATACCAAGACCAGAATTTCGTCCACTATTTGGATCATAAGAAACCAAATCATTGTTTCCAGTTGAAAACAAAACTTCACCATTATTTCTGAATCCAACTACTTTCTCCATACCTGCAACCAAATCTATACGATACAATCTACTCCAAGATTCCAAAACTCCATACTGCTTCATCACCCATATTTCACATGAAGTACCATCTATTTCCCTCTCATACTTAACAACAGCAAGTGATGCCTCAAACAACATAATCGATAAATTCGTTGGAATCACACCAACTAAAGCATCCGGCAACATAATCTCCCCAAACACCTCATCAGCTATACTAAAAGACATAACTAAACTCTGAATTCCACCACCATTTGCAACCACATCATACGCAATCCAATGGACGGCTCCATTTACAAAAACCTGAGACCACATAAACTCCACAATACAATGCTTAATCTCAACACCCAACACTCTCCTCCAAAACCCCTTTCTAATTGAATAAACTTCAATCTGAGGAGGACCATTATATCCAACATCATCATTTTTACAAAACACAAGTCTAACCAATTTAAAGTCATAATTCTCAGTCAAATCAGCACCAAATCCAAGAACAAACATATGAGGCGACAGAGGCTTAATCAAAGGCAAAGGTAAAGTTAAAAACTTCTGAATAGAAGGGTTCCACAGAACAAGACTCCGCAGCTCACCAAACAAATCGTCACTCAAACACACGATGCCATTGCAGCTGCCAACAATTCTGAAATACCCAAGTTGGCAATTGAAAGGAAGATTCAGTTCCGACGTCAAATTCAAGGAAAAGGGTCGATTCTTAGAGTCTTGAAACAACGAATAGTGCTCTTTATTGTGAGTACTGACGTAACGCCGGACAAGAAGGGTGTTGGTATGTGGGGTTTGGGCGAGGTGAGCTGAGATGAAAGGAAAACTGGTGATAAGGGAATGCCATGATTTGGAGACAACAGTGAATCGAATTAAGGATTTCGCAGGAAGTTTCAGTAGAATTTGGATTAGAAGTTCAGGAGGAAAGTAGAAAGAATCTGAATCCGCCATTGATGAATGAGACGGAAGAGAAGAACCCTAAAGGTTTTTGATAATATTGAAAAATAAATATTATTTAAATAGGAAGGGTAAAATACACCGAAAATAATAAATTATTTATTGATTTTATAAATTAGACAAATATTATTGAATATTCAAAATAGTATAATGCGCAAATACAGATAAAAAATGAAGTAGTTTTTAAAAATAACAAAACAATAATTACGAGATAAGTTATTCCATAATTTTATTCCAATAGAATATGGATAGATTTATCCTAAAATTAATTGCATAATTAATTATTCTTTATTCATTGTACTAACCAAGCTCTTAAGGTCGTTTGGTGTGAGGGATAAAAATAAATAGTGATGAGATAACTAATCCTGGATAAGTTGCTCCCAACCAAACGACCCCTTAAAGTGATAACTGATAAATTAAGATAGTTATATATAGTATTAACTAATTATAGTTAACTAGTAATAAATTTTGTATAAAAATGACACATAGCCCTCGATGAGTTTCGTTGTCTTCTTTATAAAGATTATACTGATTAAACACCAGTAGCTACCAAAATAACAAGTCGTTGTAGTTCTGGTATTTTGTTTTAGGTGAGATGTACACCGAAAGGAATTGATGCTACAAACACTTTTCACCGGTAGTCCTCGATCGAAAGTTAGCTCGACTCAAGTCAACAGGCAAGAGACAAGGTTGGGTGAGGGTACAAGGCATCATGTGGGATTTACGATCGACTGTGCCCGTTGTTGGCTTTGCATATGCTTTCAAATACTCAAGCAATATATTCCATTCATTGTATATATCCAGTATAGTGATGAGCATTCTCGCTTGTCACGTGGACAATTCAAGTTTGATCCATGCAACAATGTTTTCCACAATTATTATGTAAGAAATTCTTTTAAACAAAATATATCGATAGGCCACATAATAAAATATTAGATACTTTCGGTTCAATTTTTTTTCTTTTGCCTATAATCAAACCTTACTACGTAGACAATGTATTAAAATCAAACAAATTTGATCGATTTGGTCTCTAGTTCGATGTTAAATATTTCGTAAAAATAAAAAACTAAAATGTCCGACCTGCCGGATTCGAACCAGCGACCTAAGGATTTCAGCAACAACTACAGTCCTCCGCTCTACCAACTGAGCTAAGGTCGGTCTTGTTAAGGTTATAATAATGAAATATTATAAATATATTTTTAACATACAAAATAAACAAACCCAAGCCCCTTAAACAAACAGAAAATTAGACATGAATATACTACAAAAAATTATTATATTATCTATATTAAAATATTTGGGATGCTATCTTTTTCTAAATTTTGTATAGACACAAAATATTTTGTGTATCGTACTAATATTTTTAATATTCAATAGAGTTATTCTATGTCAATATATGTTTGAGAAACACAAAATTTGGAAAGGAGTTTTTTGTTTTTTTGGAATTTGTAGTTTAAATATGCCATTGAATCTTATCATTAATGTTAAAAATAAAAAGTTTAAAATTAAGTTGTTTTAAATATATAGAAAAAATATTATTAATTATTAATATAAGATTTTTCAAAATTTAACAATTTTTCATATTTGATGAAAGCTAAGATTGAGTGAGTTAATACGATGAATCACCTATTCATTTTTATCGCGGTGAACTAATACAATGAATTAACTATTCATTAATATATGTTCTCACTATTTTAATTTTTAATTTCAACTCTGGTTCTTTAAATCAGCTATTCATTTTTGTTACATTTGATTGATTCATAGATCATAAGCAAGTCTTTTTGTGTTTTATTTTTTCCAACTAAGAATTCTAGAGACAAGTATCACAAAGTTCAAAACTCGATGAATATATACTAATCTCACGTCTTTACTATTTTCACTTAATGCTAATATAGGGGAGTGGAGTTAATATCATGACGTACGCCTAATCAATACATCGTGCATTGTGTTCTCACTACTATATCAAAGTTATGTAGACTCTTTTGGTCTCATTTTTATATGGAAATTTATGAAAGAACTTTAAGGATCTTTTATTATATTTGATTTTAGTCCATCAATTTTATCACAATCATTTCCTTACAAATATGTTGTTCAACCAACTTCATTCATCGATCTTTGATAACTGAATTAGATATCCATTGTCTTCACTATTTTTTACCATTATAGTCTTATTTTAAGCAGGACTCTATAAAATTTGATTAAAAACGTCAAAAATGAAAAAATGACTCAAGAGGGAGGCTAGTAAAACCTTAATTTAGGCCCTAGAAATTTTTGATGATGAATATTATGATTTTATTTTATTTTAGTTTAGACAATATTAAAATTTGTTGGAAAGATAAAAAGAAGTACAATTTTTTTTGTCAAAAAGAAAAAAAGAATGACAAATGGGAGTATACATATATATATGTGAAATATAATTAAAAAATAAAATATAACGCCTTTAATAAAATTATGAATTTAGACCACTAATTTTATTGATTTGTCCTTGATATTATCACACGTATTTTAAAGTTAAAAAGGGCAATTTAATTTCCTATTTTGGTCAAATAATTAATAGACCAACTTAAGGCAAGTTCTTTTATGTTATATTAGGCAGAGATGAGACCCCAAGTGGCCAAAAAACAACAAATCTTCCTATTTTATCTACTGTCCTCAAGTTTATTTTTGTGGAATTTTAATTAATAATAACAAGTGATTGGTTCACCTCTAATAATATTACTTTCAATTCTTCACCAAACAATGAGTTTGGTTTGTTATTTTTTCTTAATGAAGGCATTTCTCTTGTTGCCTTCTCTTCCTCCTTCTCCGACGATTGAAGAGAGAAGGCATATAGACAAGAGAACAAAATCAAGAGTAATTCAACCTACTACGAGAAGGAATATAGAAAAAAAGGAGACTATTGAAGGTGTGGTGGAAAAATGAATGACTTATTCTCTCCTTCGCTTAAAAAGTATCAGGACCTGAAACAACAAGTCCAGATGGATGATTTAGAAGCTGGAGGTGGTGGAGGTAGTGGTTCTTCCCAGAACGAAAGCCTTGATCTTGCTAAGTTCTTCGAAGATGTAGAGAATGTGAAAGAGGATATGAAGGAGGTTGAGAAGTTGTATAAACGATTGCAAGAATCAAATGAAGAGAGTAAACTCGTGCATAGTGCAAAAACCGTGAAGAAAATTAGAGCTCGAATGGACTCTGATGTGACACTTGTCTTGAAACGCGTCAAGATCATCAAAGGGAAACTTGAAGGCTTAGAAAGATCCAATGCTGTAAATAGGAAGAACCCAGGTTGTGGTCCAGGATCATCTGCTGATCGAACAAGAACTTCAGTAGTTAGTGGTTTAGGTAAAAAACTAAAAGTTCTCATGGATGATTTCCAAGCATTGAGAGCAAGGATGAATTCAGAATACAAGGACACTGTGGCAAGAAGGTATTTTTATGTGATCATATTTCGTTTAAAAGCTTAAACTATATCTTTCCCTATCCTATTTTTGAAGCATATGTGGCCTTACCGGAGGACTATCACATCAACAAGACAACTTTCTAGTCAGATACTTCCTGCGCTTTGGATATGAAGAACTTGATCGTAGGCAAGATGAAAAAACAAAGACCCCATCTACATCCCTTTCTTAAACCTCTTATACGTTTCTTTATTGACTATAATATAGATAACAGGTATATGGTGCTAACTCGCAATAAAACAAATAGGATATGACACAACTTTACTTTTGTGAAATAAGGAATGCCAATGCAACCTATATATTCACAAATGGATATTTAGGAATCTCTTGTCAATAAACATTGAAACCATATACATCAATATCCATTTCTCAATAGGATGTATTGGATTACTTAATTACATTCTCAACAGGTACTTCACCGTGACAGGTGAGAATGCAGATGAGGAACTTATCGATAATTTAATATCGAGTGGAGAGAGCGAGACGTTCCTCCAAAAGGCAATTCAAGAACAAGGAAGGGGACAAATTATGGACACAATATCAGAAATTCAAGAAAGACATGATGCTGTGAAGGAAATTGAGAAGAATTTGATTGAGCTACACCAAATTTTCCTAGACATGGCTGCACTTGTGGAAGCACAAGGACAACAATTGAATGATATAGAGAGTCATGTAGCACATGCAAGTTCATTTGTTAGAAGAGGAACAGATCAACTCACAGAGGCTAGGGAGTTGCAAAAAAACTCAAGAAAATGTACTTGCATTGCCATTATCCTTATCATTCTTCTTATTATTGTCCTAACTTTTCCACTTTGGTCACCATTAATTACTAGTAGGTTGTAGAAAATATTAAAATTAAAACAAGACAAGAGAGAGACCCTTTGGAAATATTAATGACTTGCCTCATTTTGTACATATATATTGTAATCATCCTTGTATTTAAGATGAGGGTTTCCCGAAAACAACCTCTCTCTATCTCTATGAGGTAGTGGTACAATTTGTGTACGTTTTACCCTCCTCACACCCCACTTGTAGGATTCCACTATTGTTGTTGTTATTCTTTTATTAATATGTATATATAATTATGTATTTAGAGATCAGACAATATGATTTATTTGATGGATGATGCATGCATAATTTTGTGCAAGTAATATCAACTTATTATCATGTTGTGTTCAACTACATCTATTTTATCTAGACAAGCTTGATTTTATTTCACCAATAATTAAATTAACAAAGGAATAATTTAGATATTAGAAAGTCAACTAAAACCAATTCCATAATCGATTTTTGCTGTGAGTCAAGCAAATTGAAAGTTACTTGATTGTAAAGAGACTTTTTTAAAGTATTAAATACATATCCAAAGCCCATTGAAACTAAATTTCATGGTTCATTTTTTACGAATAAAATTATATAAATTTATAAAAAGCACATTGAAGCTAAATTTCAAAATAATTTCATCAGCTAGTGTCAATGTTCTTGAAATTATTTGTCCATCGCCATTACAGCTCTGTTACTTTCTTCACAAATCATTCCTCTAAAGAATCAGAAATTATCCATCTTTGCAGGTCAGGTTTACTCTCCCAAGCTATAAAGCTTCTCAACACCACAGAAAATATCTCCTCAAAACCAATCTTATATGCCACATTGATACAGACGTGTACTAAATCTCACTCATTCAATCATGGGGTTCAATTCCATACCCATGTCATCAAAACGGGACTTGAAACGGATCGTTTTGTTGGGAACAGCTTACTTGCGCTTTACTTCAAATTGGGGTCCAATTTTCTTGAAACACGAAGGTTCTTTGATGGGATGGTGTACAAGGATGTTGTCGCTTGGTCTTCGATGATAACGGGGTATGTTCATGTTGGGAAGCCTGAGGTTTCGTTGAAGTTATATGGGGAAATGATTGGTCTGGGTTTTGAGCCAAATGGGTTCACTTTGTCTGCTGTGATTAAAGCTTGTTCTGAGATTGGGAAGTTGAAATTGGGGAGTGGATTTCATGGGGTTATGATTAGCCGTGGATTTGAGGAGAATAATGTGATTGTGAGTGCGTTAATTGATATGTATGGTAAGAATTATGCATCAGGAGATGCACTTAAGTTGTTTGATGAATTGCCTGAACCAGATGCTGTTTGTTGGACTTCGGTTATTTCAGCTCTCACGAGGAACGAATTGCACGAGGAGGCGTTGGGGTTCTTTTATACAATGCATAGGAAGAATGGGTTGGCCCCGGATTTGTTTACTTTTGGAAGTGTCTTGACTGCATTGGGTAATTCCGGTAGGTTGAGGCAAGGTAGAGAAGTTCATGGTAAGATTGTGACTGCTGGTCTTTGTGGAAACGTGGTTGTCGATAGTAGTTTAGTGGATATGTATGCAAAATGTAGGGTGGTTGATGAGTCTCAACGTGTTTTTGATCGAATGGATAAGAGGAATTCTGTTTCGTGGTGTGCGTTAATGGGTGGCTACTGTCAAAAGGGTGAGTTTGACGCTGTTATTGAGCTCTTCAGGACGATGGGAGAGGTTGATCTTTACAGCTTTGGGACTGTTCTTCGTGCCTGTGCAGGGTTGGCAGCATTGAAGTCAGGGAAGGAAGTTCACTGCCAGTATTTGAGGAGAGGTGGCTGGAGCGATGTTATCGTGGAATCAGCTCTAGTTGATCTTTATGCAAAATGTGGCTTTGATAATTATGCCTTTGTGATTTTTCGCCAAATGAAGGTTAGGAACTCGGTTACCTGGAACTCAATGATATCTGGATTTGCTCAGAATGGAAAAGGCGCAGAAGCCATTGCAGTATTCCAGGAGATGATAAGTGAAGGTGTTAAGCCAGATTATATCAGCTTCATCGCGGTTCTTTTTGCTTGTAGTCATAGCGGTATGGTTGATGAAGGGCGAAAATATTATCTCTCAATGATTAACGAGTATGGTATCAAAGCTCATATCGAGCATTATAGTTGCATGGTTGATCTTCTAGGTCGGGTTGGAGAGGTCGAAGAAGCTGAAAGCTTGATTCTTGGCGCGGAATTCAGAAACGATGCATCCCTTTGGGCTACCCTCCTTGGTGCTTGTACTAGCAGTACAAATCCTACTGTTGCAGAACGAATTGCAAAGAAGATGATGAAACTAAATCCTGATTATCATTTGAGTTATGTTCTTCTAGCAAATGTGTACAGATCAATAGGCCGGTGGGCTGATGCTCTTCAGATTCGGCAGCAAATGCAAGAAAAAAGAGTGAACAAGATAACCGGGAAGAGCTGGATTTAAACGAGATGAATAATCCGTACTTCTTATCCTAAGATTATTATACCTTATACCTCACACCAAACAACTCCTTAGCATGCTTAAAAGATCATATTTATCTTTGTTAAGTACTCCCGCCTCCGATGTACTACTCAAGGACGTACACTGGCCAAAAATATGATTGAGTTCCCTTTTAGAAAATAATATTTCAAGTAAACTATATGAACTGCAAATTTGTTTCTACTTTAATTTGTTCATGAACGATTTAATAACTAATTCACTCTAATTTTTTTTATTTAGGAAACGCCCATATATATATATATATATACAAAGAAATTCTTTGGTGCATTAAATTTTAGGGATTCCTGTCGAATCAAAGAACCAAACTTCTTGAAAAAAACATCAACGTCAAACTAAAAAGTTAAAATCAAAAAGTTAAATTAGTTTGATTCAATTCAATTTTTCTATTTTTCGATATTTATGGCTACTCCCGCCCAACTTGATTGTCATTATGATCCCACCTTCTTTATTTGTTACAAAAATAACACAACCGACTACAACTGTGCAAACGACGTGCGCCTCAAAAAAAGAACTCTCTCATCCCTCGTGTTCCACATGGTCCCACCACTTTTCCTCTTTACACATTATTATTATCCTTTCTATTTTGTATTAATATATATCGTTAATTTAAATATAATATTTATTATACATATTATTTAAATTTATTGTTAGATAATAACTTCTCTTTTTATATTTAATTATCCTTATATTTTAATGCATTTGATATAATTTGAATTTAGTATTATAAATTTTAAAAATTTATTTATTTATTTAAATTTCGTATCAATTCAAATTTAAAAATTTTCATTTTTTTGCTCTCTTGATTCGAACTCACAACCTTCGAATTAGAAGTGAGAATACTTATCCTACAACCTCTCTTGTCATATCAAATCAAACTACATCATTTTTTAACAGGAAGAAAACAATCTATTAATAAAAATAATACTCTTTCTGTCCTATTTTAGTTGTTATGATAAGATTTGAAATAATCCTTAAAAAAAAATTAATTATAAGTGTAATTTGATTTGTATATCCCTTATAAATAATTAAACTTTTATATGTATATGTCTCTTAATTCTAAAATAATTAATGTCAAGGGAAAAATTAAAAAAAGATCTTGATTATCTAAATTGATAATTATTTTGGAACACCTATTTTTAATATACCAAATTACTAAAATAGGACGAAATAAATAATTTCTAGCCACATAATTTTTTTTTTTTAGCTACAAATTTCAAAAGTAAAAATTTTTTTGTGTCAAATTAAATTAACTCGTATAAATTAAGGACGATTTATAATACAATTCCACGTGGTCCCATTTATTTTTTCTCTTAACCTCCGTTATCGACATTACCAAAGCTCCACCATTTTCTCATAAAAACCTCTCATCGTCTTTGAGATTCTTCCATAACCAATATTGCAATGAAGCTCAAACCTTCTCCAACTTCGTCTTCTTCGCAGACGCTAACAGTAACGACGTCGTCTCACGATGCTCAATTGCTCGTACGTGAAACCCTCCGGATTAGTGCTGATCTGGCGTCTGCTCCTCCTTCTCTGCCGGCGTCGGTTCCTGTAGCACCGGAAAATGTTAGTTTCGGAGTTGTTGATAGGCAATTTGTTGATTCCAGCTTGAGATTGCTTTGTTGTGAGGAGATCGACGGTCGTAGATGGAAGTATTTCGCTGATGATGAGAGTGTTGGTTCTGACCTATTCAAGTTGAACATGAAGAAGAAGAAGAACGCAATTCGTGCTGTTAGTTTGCAAACTCCACAAGCTCCGCTTGAGGTTTGTTTCATTTAGCTTTCTATTGAATTTTTGTCTAGAATGATGTGATTGATTTCTAATAGTATCTGTAGTAAAATTGGAGATACTCTATGCTTTCTATAGCTGTTCAAATTAGCAATTCTTTTTTTAAAAAAATAAAAAACTAGTAGTAGTTGCATAAACAATATTTTGACTATGACACAGAGTATAAGAAAGTAACACTTTTGAATTTTGTGTTTTTAAACTAAAGATGTATAGAATGTACCAAAATGTATTTTAATAATTAAAGAGCTGACAAAAAAAAGGGAAGATACATTTTTTTTTCCGAGCAAATTGAAACAGAGGGATTAGTTGCATAACAATAGATGGTGGCGTATGGACCAGCTTGCTGCACCTTGACTAATCGATCAGAGAAGCAGAGCCAGCTTCTGTATGACAATCCCCAATAACAGGTGTCTGGTGTACCTATTCACCAAGGTAGAAACAGCTCTGTCTCATCAGGGTATTCAGAATTTTTTCAGAAGTAATAAAAGGAAAACGAGATGTTGTTTAACATTCTTAAATGAGGAAGATTACAGTATCGTGGCTTTTATTACTGCATAGATTGCTATTAGTTTCAAATTTCTGGTGAAGAATATACTTTTTATCTATAACAATCCAAATAGTCGGAGAGATAAGTTGAAGAAGTTCTCAATTGACCTTAAGGAATCAAGTTGAAAACTAGTGAGTGAGCTAAAAATCAATTTTTTTATAAACATCAAACTAGTACTGAAATTCCAACACTAAGTGTATTTTAGCGAGGTGGAAAGGGTTTTCTCTAATAAGAATCAACAGAAAATTGTCTCTTGTTTTATTATTTCTATAAGCTACTAAAGTATGTGTCTATGAGGAATGTCTGTTAGTATGTTGTAAGATGGTTGTATGAGTATGACATTGTGCACAAATTTTTATGTTTACGATTTATGGTTGTGTGAGCAAGACATTGTGCACAAATTTTTATGGTTTCAATTTGTGGTTGTGTGAGTAAGACATTGTGCATGAATCTTAATAAACAAGGAATTCTCTTTTTAGAATGTATATTTCTATTTTCTTATCATACATGTGGTGCAGGAATTCATGGCCTTCATAAGATCCTACGTGGTTCCAGAAGGTTTTCCTGACAGCGTTACACCTTCTTATGTACCCTACATGACATGGAGGGCACTAAAGGTATACTCCTACAAAATAAATGCTGTCTTGATTGCTCTTTTGGCTAATGTTTCCTAAGATGTTGTGGTTATTGACCAGCTACCTCTTGATTTCCACTTGTAGCACTTCTTTGGTGGTGCAATGGGCGTTTTCACAACACAAACACTATTAAATTCAGTAGGAGTCTCCAAGCATAGAACTACCCCTGGTGCTGTAGCCATTAACTGGATTCTCAAGGTACAGATGGAGTCTTCAACATTGTCTGCATGCTCTCTCTTGGCATTTTACCTAGAGTTAGGACTTGATATAAGGATGTGGAAAATGTTATACAAAAAATTAGAACAAGTTTAGTGACATTAGGTTGTTGGTTTGGCATTTGATTTTGCATATCTGCTACATGTTTATTTCAAGTTATTTACATGCTAACATAATACAATATTCTCCCAAAGATCCCAATAACATGTGTTATTTTTGTTACAGACTTAAAATAAGCTAATTTGTTCCCTCTTGAGATTTTAGACGAGTTGGTTCACACAATTTGACAATGTTGCATGAACTGGCATGGTTTTGGGTTTGAGTCATTATCCATCTACAAAAAAATTGTCAGGTGCTTGGCCGAAAACAATAGGCCTACATGTGGTGGAGCATGTTGCAGTCTAAACTTTACTTTAGATGAAGTTGTTCGCATTATTCAGCAATTTTCTTTCCATTTCTCCTAACAGCCAGCACTCTATTTTACTAATCCTTTTTACGGTCCTATAATTTCATAAGTTTTTCCAATATCTCTAGATTACGTCGTTAGCTCTGCCCTTGGTCACCACATGAAACGAAATATTATCCAAGAATCCCTGTCACCCAAAAATAAGATGCTTTCTCTAATTTTTTCTTACTGAGAATCCGGAACGCCCATTCAATCATGTGGAACTATTTTCCAGGAAAACTTCATAACCTGAACCAGATCCTTCGGGGGGGTGGGGTGGGGGGTCCTTCATGTATTTAAAGAAGTCTATAATGTTCAAGATCTAAGTTTTGGACTCTTTCTCAAAAAAAAAGATCTAAGTTTAGGACTGTTCTATTGCTTCTGATTTTCTCAGCCTTGGATCTAGCAAGGTCAGAGTATCCTCATTTTTGAACTGTTAGCGTGTATTTTATGATATTCTGAGAGCTCGAAATGGATTTTAGAAACAGCTCCTTTCATGTTCCATGAATACAAACTGGAGGGTATATGCAATTTTCAGGATGGTGCTGGTCGCGTGGGGAAGATGCTTTATGCACGGCAGGGAAAGAAATTTGATTATGATCTAAAACAGGTATTCTCAATTGTTTCCTCTCTAATTTTCTTTTGATTTGTTGTGTTTTTCTTTGTTTATATTTTGCTTTTTTGGTTGGACTTTGGGATGGGTAAGGGTTGGCTTTAACTTGTAATTTTGTTAAACTAGTTCATTTTCCTTATAATTCTTGTTTCCTTATGATGCCTTCAGCTAAGGTTCACGGGTGATCTTCTGATGGAGTTGGGAGCTGGTGTTGAGCTGGCAACGGCTGTTGTGCCGCAGTTTTTTCTTCCTTTAGCCTGTGCTGCGAATGTCGCAAAGGTTTGTTGCTGTCCTCTTTTCCTTATTTTGCGCTGTTGCATGCATATGTAGTTAGCTTAAGCCCTCAAGGTTCATTTTGAATTGCTTGCAGAATGTAGGTGCTGTCACTTCTACTTCAACTCGTACTCCTATATATAAGGCCTTCGCTAAAGGGGAAAATATTGGGGATGTGACAGCTAAGGGGGAATGTGTTGGCAATCTTGCTGATTTAGTAAGCTTTTCTCATCTTTCTTGCCTTCTTTTCTCTTTTTTTCTGGTGATGAAGATATTGATTTGATCTTAACAGAAAAAGGGTAACTCAGAGCACAGAACATCCCAAACTTCACATTGCATCAAATCCAATGTTTAACAAATATATTGAATTGGCAATGTGGGTATTCTGATTTCAATTGCATGGCCTCTTGAGAGGCCTCCCTTTACCAAATTCACCGGTCTGAAGTGAAGAAGTGATCGATTCCTTAATCTTTAAATTGCGTAAAAAAAATAAAATGAAATGGCTGTTTTTTTGTGATTGTTCCAGAAGAAATGAAACAAAAGATATGGGGAAAGATCGAATAAAATGACCACAATTTTAGATATTCACCCACCTTATTGACGGCAACTTCTGTATTTATTATTGCCTTCATTGCTGCTCCTCCAGTAGACATTGATGGTATGTCCTCTATTTTCCCCAAAGCAAGTTCGCCACCAACCGTAGTAGCACTTTAGATTGCTTAGTCCATCTCATTATTAATTCATTACCACTTCTTAAAACAAATTGAAATCCTGCTCTGGACACAATAGTGTAATATACTGTAGATTGCATAAATAGTTTAAATGTCATTGCCACAAGAAAAAGCAGTTCTTTTATTTCCTTCTTTTGAAAGGGAAAAGTGGCAGAAGAGGAAATCACCACACATTATGGCCATTGTTGCTGTTTTTTAAAGTGATGGTGTTGCGTGGAAGACAATCTGAAACAAAGGTCACATTTTACGATTCCCAGTTAAGTTTTACGTAGTAGGGAAGCTGCAATTGACTTTGTGATCTTCTGTTAAGTTTTATCTTCATATTGTTTCAAAGAATTTCACTGAAACTGTTCACTTGCTTATGGGTGAAAGTGACACTTGTTGACTTGTGAAGAAAATGAGAAGGAAGAGAACACTGCTTGATTATTTCCTTAAGCTATTGGAGTTTAAATTATTACAAGTGTTGGAAAGAAAAAAAATCAATACATAGTTACAATATTATTACAACAGAGTAAATTAAGCTATATAGTATATCATGATTGGGTCTTTCGGAAACACCCTCTCTATTTCCATGAGGTAATGGTAAGGTCTACATACAATCTACCCCCAGACCCTAATTGTGGGATTTCACTGGGTATGTTGTTGTTTTAGTATATCAATGATATCTAATATTCATACAAATACCAACGCTTTCCCTTATGCCGATGCATATATTTCATATGCGTCAAGCTTGCTACATATATAACTTATTCTGGGACTGATGAATGACTTAGTAAATATATATGCAAGCTGATCATTTGACCGTGAGAACTTTGTAACAACTTTATGATAGTGTCTCTTGAGGTTGAGGGTATCTTTTCTTTGATAAAATGACAATCAATTTTTATGTGTTTGGTCCTCCCATGAAACATTAGATTTGATGCAATGTGAAGTTCAGCCTCATTGTTACACATAATGGTGGCAAATGAGCGGGTTGGGTTAAATTCGGGCGGGTTAAAAAAGGGTTGAATAGAAAATGGGTCATAAACCAATCTGCTCATATTTATGTGGTAAAGTAATGGGCCGGGGTTGAGTCAAACCAATATTTAATGCAAGAATTGCGGAAATAAAGAAATAATTGAACGAGTATCAGAGATGTTAAGTACGATGATGCTATTTCGTATGAATTACTATTTGTTGGGGCTACTGTACTTCTATTCCACCTAATCATTGGAAATTGAAGTATTTGGTTAAAGGACACAAATCAAAATAGTGAAACATGTTATATGTGTATAAACTTGTACAATAATGTGGTAATATTTACAGTAATAAAATGTGTTCTACTGCTATTTTTTTAGTTATAGGAGAAGTATCTTCAAGCTGATTTTTGATGACTTATGCTGTTCTAATTAGATTACAACTGTAGACTATGTTTCCCCTTTTATCCTTTAAACTCTTATCTTTTCATTGCCAATAAGCTAAATACCTGGATAGCCCCTTAATCTAGGGTTGATTTAAAAGTTAAGACACTCAAGCTTTAGCTAGTGACCAGATAGACACCTCAACTCGTCTACTATGTCTGTTTCAAACATACCAATACTATATGACATATTGTGTGTTGTTTTGTAATATTAAAGTTCTTTCTCAATCAATGTAATCAATAAAATTTCAGCATCTGGGCCTTGATTTTTCACAATTCAAAATCCAAAACATATTCTCATTGAAACACCAATTTTACAATCTTTTGATCTCAAAGGGTCTATTGTTCATAAGGTGCACTTCTCTCCAAGCATATCAGTATATGGTAATGAGACTATGTAAGAGTTCTCTATGATTAAAAAAAGGGTAAAAGAACCTACAAGAGCGACACAAGAATTATGAGAAAACCAGAAGACTATTAAGAAAACAAAAGAATAACAAAGGCAACTTTGATGATCGGTAAAATTTTCCTTTTTTTCTTTCCGGGGAATTGAAGAGCTTATTTCCTACTTGAATAGGAGTTTAAATTTATCTGTTGAGTTGTTTCTATTATGCATTTTATTACTAATGTGTTTGAGCTGGAATAACTTATGTGACTTGTTTCTTGTGAAGCTCGGGACAGGATTAAGTATCTTGATTTCCAAAAGGAATCCATCCTTGGTCAAGACATTTGCCTTCCTCTCATTTGGATATGTCTTCAGCTCTTATCGAGAGGTTTAATAGTGTGAATTAATTTATAGTTGTGCACCTTTTTAACATACTTGTCTGATTCCTTTCCTTTTTCTTTTTCCCAATTGATTGAAGTATCTTATTGCTTTTGTATGTCTTAGGTGAAATCTGTTGTGCTGCATACCCTGAACCGTGCAAGATTCACAGTTGCAGTAGAATCTTTCCTAAGGACAGGTTTGGAACAGTCTTTCTCTCCCTCTCCCTCCTCCACTCCTCTTTTTCTATTATGATTGAACCTCCTTTTCATTTGCTGTTAGCCAACTGTCATCACAACTGGATGGTTCATCTTGCAAATTTGTGGTGAAAATAGGACATTCCAACATTTTCTTAACTCAAATCTAGCGAAATTATGTGTTTTTGTCCTCTTTACCTTTTCTTCTCCATTTTGATTTCCTCTAGAGCTACTTGGAGTTATCCAAAAATGTGAAAATTTACTATAAAGCAAAGCAGGAAACAGAAGATAAATTAACATTCATATATCTTTTTTCTCCGAGTTGATGTCTTATCGTGCTACGTGCTTTTCAGGGAGAGTTCCAACACTGCAGGATGGAAATTCAAGGGAAAACATATTTAATTTTCCCTGGAAAAAGCACAGGCCTATTGTTCTCGGTAATTACAAGGAAAATACACCTTTTTTTCACCTAATCATAAATTCACCAGACGTATTCATTGTAGATTTAAACTAAATGCTTACAGGACCCAGATTTAAAGAAGCTTTCCAAGACCCAAACTCATATCTTGCTGTCAAGCCCATCTTTGAGGTATGTTTTCTAGGAAGGATGAATGTCCAGGGGAGCTCTCATGCACATAGCACACTTGCATCCCCTTGCTTGTTATGTGGCTAAATATTCCTTCGACCATTTTCTTGTATTCATGCTTGTGAATTGCATGTCAATCTTGATTAACAGAAGGAGCATTATATGGTTACATACAATCCTTCCAAAGGAAATATTTATGTGTTGCTCAAGGATCAAGCAAAGTCTGATGATGTACTGAAAGCAGCATTTCATGTAAGACATCTGACTTACCAATGTGATGAATGTGAAACTCTTAATTTACCATACCTAATTAACTTTAAAATACAGGGCCATGTGCTTCTGCACATCATTCGTTCATCCTCCAACAAACTGTCTTCCTCCAGGAAACAACATGAAGATGAACTTTCAGCATCCTTGCTATCAACTGCTGATCTTCAAGCTCATGTAGTAGAATCTTACAAAATGGTATCTGCTTTATATCTGCCTTTCAAGAGCAAAGCTAAAGAACAGGTGAAGCGAAATTCGCCACTTCATGATACTATTTCTGATACATCCATTTTCTTTCTAAATTTTAAACAAATGGAAACATAGAGATGATATGCTACTTCTGAATGCAGCTGAACCTTCTGTTTGTTATTACCTATAATCACATATAATTACACTTGAAGAAAAAAACACTTACACAGTTAAGTATCAGGAAGGCTAAGATGAAAGAAATCAGAATTTCTTAGTCTTCAATCTCAGTCCTTTAGTTCCTGCTCCACACCCCCCCCCCCCACCTCACCTCCACCCTCATAGTCTTTGTCTGATGTGTATATATAAATTCTCTTGGGACAATATTTTTTTTCATCTTTTTACCAAACAGCAGAAAATATGGAAGAGACTCACTTATTTAGGATTTCTTTCTTTGGTATTGCTGCAAGTGAATGTTTTTCTTAAGAAAGTGAGATGACAATGTTTTTCCTTGTATAAAGTTGTTGTGTCTTGACAATGTTAGGGCTGGGCCCTATATTAACTTGTATCATAATTGAACTGGTTTCTTTAGGGGCGGGTTATGTATGGTTATCTAGCTAACTGGCACAGACATATGGTTGGTTTGAATGCTACATGTATTTTTCTGGTTGGATTAATTTTAAGAGGTCATTAGGGGTAATTATCTTACATGTTCTTTCTTTACATGAGGTCTGTTGGCTACCAACAGATTATCCCCATTGAGTTGTAATTAGCTTTTAGGAGCTGTGACTTTTTAATATTCACATTGCAAAATATTGATGGAATTTACACGGTGGGAATGACGGTTGTGAATTCGGTGTTTGTCTGCCTTCCCAGTTTGATTCCGGCATATACTTGCAAGAAGCTGTTCTTTTTATTTAGTTATGCAGGTTAGTGATCATTTTGCATCTTGCAGGGTTGGGTGATGTCAGAATCACTACTTAATCCTGGCCGAGCTCGGCTTTGTGAAATGGTCAAATAAAGATACATAACTGTTGGAGTTGGTTGCAGAGGAGCCAAAAAAGTTCTTGTTGACAATTATTTTGCATGGCTACTGATGGCATTGCAAGATATTTGTGCATCTAGGCGGAATTTGCTGCGCAGTGGCAAAGAGATTTGAAGTAACTACCAGATGTTCAGTGAGACTCAATTTGCTACATGTCCTTTCTGTATCGTAGCGCGATGGTTTACCAGTACATCTATCGTAAGCAAGACTGGAAGAGAATTCATTTCAGTATACTTGTTTATTCCACCAAAATCTTTTCTTGTTTTTTGCATATAAATTTCAGTTTAATACTCTTAAAAGGTTTATTTTTATTAGGGAAAGAGGGGGTTTGCTTGTCATTTGAAGACGAAAGATGCTCTTCTACTTTATTTTGGCCAAATGTAATGTAATTTCTCATCTGGTGTTCCCTTTTTCAATCTTCAACTTTCTAGTTAATCTTCCTTATTAATATCGGCGGTCGATAAACTGATATAACACTAGTTATATGCTATGATCTTGGGAGGGAAACATAAGTTTACGAAACGACCCCTTGTAGTCTAGTGGTACTAGTGAGTTTTAAACACAGCAGGTGAGAGTTCAATTCTCACTGCCCCCATCTATCTTGTTGACTGACACCAAATTGCACAACACACATTATAGAAACATTTTGATGATTTTCTATATTCATACAACTCCTAGATATGGGAAATGTACCAATTAACATTAATCATGTGAAAAAATAGTTAAGGATCAACACAAGACTAGTATAGCCAAAGGCCAGGAGACGCCACTATGTATGTACTTGAGAAGTCACATTAATGAACAAAAAGCTTATCTAAAGCTAAAAGGTGTGAGAAGAAAGAATGAAAGAATACAACAAACAGGGTCAAAAGTTCAAAAGTTCGCCCTGAACTGAATATTGTCTGTTCATAGTGCTGCATTAATCGTTTGCCTTGCAGCCTCTTTCTTCATCTCCGCGGCTTTGCCACTCCCTCGGAAATATGTGAACACTTGCTGCATTTTGTAGAGCAAGCATTATATCACAACTACAATGTATTTAGTACTAGGAACTTTACTGAATGAACCTATCAAGTTTAAATCCTGGATCGGCCTGTAGGTAAAGAGTGAGACTAAAGTAGACTATACCTGAATAACCCATATGCTGATAATTGATTCAAGAACAAGGAATCCAGCTCCAATGAAGAACAATATCTGCAAGTAGTCTAACATGGTTAAGAGTTTCTTGATTATCGCGATTTGGCATTAATCTGAACGCGCAAAGTTATATGAAATAGAAAATTCGATATAAAACTTACCCCGATTATTGAATTCCATCCTATAAGGTTAATTGCATTCAAGAAACCACTGTTGAAACAAAGAAGGTAAAGAAAGAGTTAGTTATATTATATGAAATAGAAAAAAATGGATAAGCTGACCCCGACATCATGGTTATAGAAAGTAAAACTAGTATAGGTTTCACTTACGTCATGGAATGCTGCCTGAAGACGAATGGAGGTGCTACCGCGGCTAAGATGCAGAATACAATGTGAACCTACGATACATGAAAAGGCATAATACATAAACAGACGTTTGAACTTGATAACAACTGATAAGTAAGAACTCCAACTTGGTAAAGAAATGAAAAAAAGATGAAGAATGTGTTCACCGCGTAACAAAGGAAAAACCATCCAAAGTTCAGTGCACTATCAGTCCTGAAAACAGAACAGATATCAGAGAACAGGTAAAAGAACAGTACAAAATTACGAGAAAACAATAACAACATAGTACCTCATTGCACGATAAAGAGGACGATACCACAAAAAGTAGGCTGCTGGAATACCTAAGAAGTAGACAAGAGAGAAAAACCAAGCGCCAACGTCTATAACGATACAAAAAAAGTTTAAGTTAGATAGTTATTTTATACCCAAGGATTACAGTTGATTTCTCAGATGATCACTCTGAAGGATTACGAAGATAGTAAGATTTAGTTTAGCAACAACCTCCTCCTTTGATCCAAACACAAGTAGTTGCCATACAGTTCCATACCATACAACCCGCCAAACCTACAATTCAAAAAATTCGAAAATCATTCTAACAAAACTATAGATATTCTTGATTCAAGTATCCTTTTAACATGGTATCAGAGCAAACAGTCTCACCAACCATCATTTATCAAAAGAAAAGGATATTCAAAAGCTTGATTCGATGAAAAAAGAGTCGAGTCAAGCATGTGAGGGGGCGTGTTGAGAATATATCAACGTACCCAACAATGTAGTGAATGCAACATACTGTATCCTTTGTAGATGGATTGGAATTTCGTTGGCAATATCATGATGAATGATGGGGAGGAATGGTGGCCAATTACGATCCTCTACAACGACACCAGCTGCGAAAAAGAAGAAGGTAATAAAACTTTGATTTTTACTTCAAGAGCGCGTAAAAGACGCATGTTAATGGAGAAAATATACCTCCTGCTAAAGCGTCTTCTCTCCTTTTCACTTCCTGTCAGATCAATCCAAGAAAACATTGTTTTACTAGTATATAAAATGCCGAAATTAAAACAAAATTGTAACTGAATTATGTTATATTATCATGTTCATCGTCACAAATTAGTTCACATTCATCACAAAAAGAGCAAACTCGATGAAGAAATATGTTCGATGAAATTTGAACTTGGATCGTAGATAAGGAAAGGCAAAATTTCAAATCACCACAAACTATGTTGCCCAGACTCTCCGAAAATGTTGTCAGACCAGTGTTGGATTCTCCAAAAATGCACTACTTTTGGAGAATCTGACACATGTTTGTCATCATTTTTGAAGAGTCGGAGTAACATAGTCATGTAAAGTGCTACACAAACCTACCTGTTCTCTTTTTCTTAGCTCAGCCTCTTTAGCTTGTAGTTCCTTCTCTTTCTTCTTCAAATCCTGAATTATACAGAGTTCAGATTGTCAAATCTTATGTTGCTCGGAGTCTTCAAAAATGTCACTATATACGTGTTGGATCTTCTAAAAATAGTACATTCACTTGTGTGGCAATATTTTTGAAGAGTCCCCGCAACACTCAACTAATGTGTCTCACCTTTGCACTATCAAGAGGGATATCGACTGTTGAACCACGAGCAGAACTCGAACCACGAGTAGAACTTCCATTCTGAACATTTTAGTAAGTAAAACAATGCATAAGCATCTCTTGTTTACGCAGAATCTGAGAAAGGACACACCTCAAAGAAGTGTAATATAAGCAGCTATCGTGACACAAGCATCAATGCTTATTTCACGGTTCAAACCAGTGACCTAGATGTCATAAGGGGGGACAACTTTCCCGTTACTCCAAGGCTCCTCTTTTCCTAAAGGAGCTCCGAATCTTAAACATAAAAATAAAACCTTAGCTTGCTCTCAACGACAACATTTGTGAACGTGCAAGGGATTTCATTGATATCATTCAGATTGGACGTACAAATTTTCAAAGAAAAATTCTTTTCGAGTTTCCCAAGCTGTGTTAGGTACCCATTTTGCGACACCAACCAATCCAATTTTGAGCCATGTAAGGCTCGTAAAAGAGAGAACACTCCCTATCAAGATTTTTTTTCATTCAGGGCTCGAGACCCATACATTTTCAAACAAAAATAATTCAAACCCAATATTCTAGCTCCATAGGCAATTATATTGTTTTAACAAGAAAAAATAGGCAATTAAAAGGAAAAAAAAAAAAACTACACCACCTCTAAGAATGTATCAAATTCAACAACAACGAACACAATGTAATCCCACAATGTAAAAGTAGAGAAACTATTTCTCATAACACCCTCGACTCAAGTAAAACATAACAAACAACATGTAAATTCAACAATGTATTGATCAAATTACGAGGAAAAAACCATAAAAAATCGAAGATAAATATATATATACCGCGAATGGATTCACATTAGCTTCCTCTGCAAAAGGATTTTCATTAAAACGGCCAGCCATTTTTTTTCAATAATCAAAAACTCTATGCTCCCAAAAGCAAACCCAAAAAATGCAACAGAAATATACAAATATATGCAAAAAAAAAATTAAAAAATAATGATAATAATAATAATAATAAATCTGTAGCACTAATTGGGAGAGTGGAAAATGTGCATTGATAACACAATGCACAATTATTATTGAATTAAATTAAGAGTCATTAGTGAATTCTTTTTTAAAATTTCTTTGTAATTTTCTGTTATGTATTTTTTGTTTATCATTCATTTGGTCATTTTTTTGCCCTTTTTTTCGGAATTTATGTATGAGAAAAAAAATTCAAGAAGATATTTGCGGGTGTTCACAAGATTTATATCGGTTTGAAGATTTTGGACCTAAATGACAAATTTAAAACTACTGTCTTGATTGACATTCACACTATCTGACTTTGTATAAAATTGGATAAATAGACGTATATTCGTCTTACATAACGTCCTACATGGCAATTTTGAAGATAGAGTCTCAACGGCAACACAAACAAAGAGATTGTTGGTTTCAAGTGATTTCTTCTTGAAAAACACTATATCCAGATGAATTTAAAATTACTTGTTCGTGTTTATATAAAATAGATGTTTAATCCTTTTGGTTTCTCTGTATATTTACTTCTTTATATCTGAAACCCCTTGGTGAATTCACGGCTCCAAGTAAAGAAGGTGTTGGAGTTGAACATAGTCAAATCACATTACACTATATGTAAATACAATGACAAGTTCCTCAAGGTAAAATAACTTTTCATCATCTATAAGTGAACATTTCCTAACAAATAGTTAACTACTTTCACATGGAGATTTTGTGATAGTGACATACATAAGTTTCAATTTTCATCTCTTGTGTTGTTGTCAACTGGAGCTATGGCTAGTAGAAGTCGAGGCAGGGCTCGGAGGAGACACGTCGTGTTGATGATGAAAGGGTTGAGATGTACATTCTGGAGGAGAAGGCGCGGGTACAGGATGTGCGATGAACGTAGGGACTTCTTCCCCAGGCATCAGTACTGATACTCCATTCGCGTAAAATGTCATCTGTAAGTATTAACAGATGAACGTTATACAAACAGCTCCATATAGGTTAGAATCATCAAAAACAACAACATATCCATTATAATTAATCTCACAAGTGAGGTTTGATGAGTGTGGAGTGTACGTACCCTTGAACCCTATCTTGAGAAGCTAAAGGTTATTTCCGATAGACCCTCATCTCAAGTAAAAACAAATCACGACACTAAAACACACACTTGTGACACTAAAACAAGCAACAAACAACAACAATATATCCTGCATATTCTCACAAGTGAGGTCTGATGAGTGTGGAGTGTACGTAGCCTTGAACCCTATCTTGAGAAGCTACAGATTATTTCCGATAGACCCTTGGCTCAAGTAAAAACAAATCACGACACTAAAACAAGCAACAAATAACAACAATGTATCCAATATAATCTCAGAAGTGAGGTCTAATGAGTGTGGAGTGAACATAGCCTCGACTCCTATCTCGAGAAGCTAGAGGTTATTTCCGATAGACCCTTGATCAGCTCAAGGAAAAAAAAATCATGACACTAAAACACACACTTGTGACACTAAAACAAACAACAACAATATATCCAACATAATCTCACAAGCAGGGTCTGATGAGTGTGGAATGAACATAGCCTCGATCCCTATCTCGATCAAGAAGCTAGAGGTTATTTCCGATAGACCCTCGATCAGCTCAAGTAAAAAAAAAAATCACGACATTAAAACACACACTTGTGACACTAAAGAAACAACAACAATATATCCAGCATAATCTCACAAGCAAGGTCTGATGAGTGTGGAGTGTACGTAGCCTCGACCCCTATCTCGAGAAGCAAGAGGTTATTTTCGATAGACCCCTCAGCTCAAGTAAAAACATATCACGATACTAAAACAAGGTTCTACTTTTTTTTTAAAAGAAGAAGCATGTTTTTTTTTATAAAGCAATTCTCTCCACCATTAAGCATTGGTATAAACATGATTCTAGTAATCAATTAAAACATTTAAAGCAAAAGAATCTTAACTTTAGCATAAATTTAGACAAGTGTTTGCTTAACTGAAGAGGAACAGTTAACAAAGATGTCATAATGTAGCCCATTATAGAAACTTTAGATACTCCCACTCATAAAATCTTTCAAATTTGTGATTTTTTAAAGGGCAAATTACAAAAATACACAATATTTGGAAACTTAATTACAATTATTCCTTACCATTTAAAAAAATTACTAAATTCCTTTTTTTCGCTATTTCGCTGATACATAATACACATTTATAAACTATCAGTTAGTTTCACTGATACCTAATAAAATTAAACAACCAATTAATTACTGATACGTTTTTTTAATGTTTTCAGTATATTAAAACTGATATAGTCTAATTTTTAATAACTGATACACACAGATCATCAATAACCCTAAAATTCGCATTGTATCAATGATGATGTTTATGTATCGATGTTTCTTAAAAAATAAGGGATTTTTAGTAATTTCAAAAAAAGCTGATATATATTGAGATTATGCATGTAAAGTATGGGATTTCTATAATTTATACTTTTTTAAATCCTAATTCATTGATTTTCTCCAAAAAAAAAAAGAAGGTAAATTTCAATTAAATGTAGCACCCAAGGGTGTGGCCCGCGCTGCTTCAAGTGTAGGAGCTAGCAAAGCCAGGTAGGATCGAGGGGTTCATCCGAACCCTCCTTCATTGCCTAAGGGGTGTTATGTGTATATTATTCAACAATAAGTAAAATGAAAATATTGGGTATATATATAGAAAAATAACACCACTTGTCATTATAAAAAATCTCTCCCACGTATCCTAGTGGTCAATAAAGTGGATTGAGAAATGTGAGACCCTTTGACTTGGCGGTGTTTAAAAAAAATGAAGACTTTTGAAATTTGTGGTCTAAAACAAATCTTAGATGCTTGTGTAGCTGAGAATCATTTCATTAAAGATAAAAAGAAAATTTAAAAGTTAAATTGTTTTCAATTATAGTAAGGTGACATTCTTTTCCGGACAGACTAAAAAAGAAAAGATATCATATAAAATGAGACAGAAGGAGTAGATGATTTATCCCCATCCGTTCGTGTCTTGGTAGACAAAACTATTAGATATAGCAAGTACCTCGTCGCGTAAATAGAAGTGCATTGATACAAGTTAACTCAAACACCACGATTATCAACCCATATGTCATCATGGCCTTCAAAGTCAACATAAGGTGGGTGCTATGTCATTGGGACAAGAATACCAATAAATTGAAAATTGAAAATCAGACAATAAAAAAAAACATTATTCTAAATAATTCTTTGTATAAAATAGCATATGATGGGGCTTTAATGTCTTGTAATATGCATAAAACTGGGACACACACAACATGGATTTCAACTAGACAAGTCTTTTACTTGTCTAATGAATTGTTGGCTTTAGACAAAAGAATCATATGAATACATAGGAAAGAGATGTTTCCAATAAAGTAAGTCCATTGAAGTTAAATGCATAGATAAATAGTTACGTATTTGGATAGAAGTGATGAATCTGATAATAAATCGATCGAGTTCACCAAACTGTTATTGCACTCATGTTGGATCTTGAAAAAATATACTACTTGTGGAGAATCTGGAAAATGTAAGTTGATTTTTTACTTATTTTTTTCAATGTTTTGTAAGTACGCAAAAAGATATTATCTCAGAGTGCATTTATATGTGGTCTAACAAAACAGTATGAAGGTGGAATGAGGTGGAGAGTGGGGGTTTGAGGGTGGCGGAGGGTGAGATGGTCAAGGGGTGGGGTTGGAGATGTTGGGTGGGTGGTGAGAATATATATATATTTATTTTTCGTATTTGATACAACAACATACCAAGTGGAATCCCATAAGTAGGGTCTGGGAGGGTAAAAATGTACGCAGACCTTACCACTACCTCATAGAGGTAGAAAGGTTGTTTCCGGGAAATCCTCATCTCAAAAATTCATAAGCAAAATAAACTAGATACGAAAACAAAGAAAGAAAACGAAAAACAAGGAAGAATGACTAATAACGAAAACAATGATAGAAGGTAGCTACAATAAATTTAACAAATATAAGACGGATAATGACACCACAGGATAATAAAGACCGGACTAAATAAACCTATTAATCTATCCCTACTAGCCTGCTACTTGTATTTGATATGTAAGAAAATATATTATTTTAAAAATATTTATATATAATCTAAATAAATACTATAACAAGTAGGGTAGGAATTGGAGGTCGGATAAAGAGACATTGGGGGCAAAGATGAGGCGGGTTGTCGTTTGTGGAATTTATTTTTTCTACTTCTACTAAGAAAAATTATTTTCCTCAGTTTACAAAAAAAAAAAAAATCTAGAGAAAATATTTTTCAAAACGTTAACCCCTCCCCCCCCCCTCCCCTCCCAAAAAAAAATTCCAAGGACATGATGATCAAGAATGATTCATATTCACTAAGGTCTACCGAGTGACAATCATGAACAAAATCCCATTCAAATAATCCAGCTATAAGCTATTATTGTAATAGTCATAATTATGTGAAAAAATAATTATTGCATCAAGGAAAGAAGTAATTAACTGTCACAAAAAAGTTAGTTAGCCTACTCATTGATGTCCTTAAATATAAAGTATTTATTTGAGTTCAATTTATTTGTCTTACTTTAATTGATTACGTAATTTAATATTTTAAATAAAAAATTAGATCAAATTATTACTTGTTCCATTTGTTTTTATTTATTCATACTTAATTTACCATTTCTTAAAATGTATTTCTTCTGTTTCACCCTTCGGGATGGTCCAATGGTTTGAGCTTGGGATCTTCATGTTGGAAGGGTTTGCTTTCTGGTTCGAGTTCGTCGTATCATACTTGTCTAGTGGGGGTTACCTCTCATGTAGTTTGTGAGTTATTACATAGGAGTAGGAGTTTATCATGTGCGCACTCGAAGGATAGCATATGCAGTTCCCCATGTGTGTGTACAAGATTAAAGAGTGTTTTTTTTTTATATTTAACATATTTTAAATTTAATACCATAAAATTCAAAATCTTCTTTTTTACCTTCTTAAACTCTGTGTCAAGTCAAAATAAGATAAATAAATTAAAATAGAAAAAACAATTAGTAAAATGATAAGTTTAGTATATCGCGTTTTCAATATAATAAATTCAATATTTTAAAAATACATTAAAAAAATACTTATAGTTATTAATACAATTAATTTAGAAATTAAGTGATAAAATATCTTTTGATTTTTAAACTCAACGAATAGAAATTTGAACATTTACATTTAATACAATAAATATTTTTTTTCAATAAGAACGACAAGTATAACGCGAATAATTTTTAAATAATCAATTTAGAAATTAAGTGATAAAATATCTTTTGATTTTTAAACTCAACTAATAGAAATTTGAACATTTACATTTAATACAATAAATATTTTTTTTTCAATAAGAACGACAAGTATAACGCGAATAATTTTTAAATAATCAACAAACTGAACTATTAAATTTTTTTAATATATTTAATATTTATTATTTATTTAATAAAATAAAAACGAAGCAAATTACACGACACTTTTTAAACATGCATGTAAATTAAATAATTAGAAAAAAAAAAAGCGTACCTCGGGAGATGGGTAATCGAGTTTCCTCTGAACTCTCATTTGAACTGCAAGATCAGTACTATTCCGGCCACCGGCGGCGGAGGAAGGTGATCGCCGGAGAAACCTTTCGAAAATCGCCATTACTAAGAACATAGAAATAAGAATAGCAGTTGCAACAAAACCAAATGAAACAGCATTTACAGAGTTGTCAAAGCTTCTCCAATGATCTCCTCCTTCTAATCCACCACCATTTGCTTCTGCTGACGGAGCCATACTCGGCGGTGGAACAATTCCCCAAAAATCAACACCGCCACTAATTTGTCGTCTACCCATTGAGTAAAAACAGAGTACCCTCTTTCTCTATCATCACCAATTGACCACACTCTATGTGTTTGATAATTTGCCTGAAAGAACTCAACAAAGGGATTGGAGCTATAATTCAAGAAAAAGATAAAGACCCAGTTTTTCTTTCCTCCAACAAGACTCTACACTTCACTTGGTTGATAGAAATGGAGGGGAGTTTGTTTGGGGGTAGTGACGATGAATTGGAGGCGTTGCACTCTATGTGTTTGATAATTTGCCTGAAAGAACTCAACAAAGGGATTGAAGCTATAATTCAAGAAACAGAGAAAGACCAAGTTTTTCTTTCCTCCTACAAGACTCTACCCTCCTTCACTTGGTTGATGGAAATGGATGGGAGTTTGGTTTGGGGTAGTGATGATGAATTGGAGGTGCTGCACTCTATGTGTTTGATAATTTGCCTGAATGAACTTAACAAGGGGTGTAAAGCTACAGTTCAAGTAACAGAAAAAGACCAAGTACCCTTTACTTGCTTGATGAAAATGGAGAGGTGGGTGGGGTTGTGATGATGGATTCGAGGTGGGTAACTTTCAAAGAGAAAAGCTTTTCTTGGGTTCTTGTAGAAGTGGACAAACAGAGTGAGGGAGAAGAAAAAGCTTTGAGCTTTGGGATGGGCAAATGGAGGAGAATAAAGGGGAAGACTATAGTAGTAAATAATCAAGGAATACCAAATAGTATGTTTAGGGACAATGATCTTTAATTAGAAGGTAAATTAACTATGGTTAGTTGGAAAAAGATATAATACGATAGACATTTTTGATTTAGACATATCAACTGTTTTTCTACTATGTGTGGTGGACATTCCATACTAACGATAACATATAAAATTTAGAGGCATTTAGATGAGCATTTTATAAGTTTGAGTGTTCAACTGACACGAAGAAGATGAATTAAGGTGTCTAGATATTAAGATGTTTGAATTCGAATGTGTGTATCCGATATGGGTACAATCGAGGTCGAATCATCTAGCTTTTAAATATTAAAATTCGGGATACAGATCTATGTAAGGTTATGAGTGCAAGGAGTAAGAGGATTTAGCTAAAAACAATTCAAATTCCCAATAACTAAAAATGAAGTCATAAAACCTAAATTGTGAAATATTTAAGTGAAAATCTTGAGGAGATAATATCAATCAAGAGGAGAATTCTAAAAAGAGATAAAGGAAATGGAGTGAGAATAAAAATTTATATATAGAAAGTATTCCAATTTAGTTCTTTTAATTAATGAAATCATTAATTAATTTGTTCATGATTTCTCACTTATGACTTGCTAATACTTTTACAAAGAGCTTGTCCTACAAGCCCTTAGTCATATGGAGAAAATAAAGAGGAAATAGAATGTGACAAATATTAAGAGACAAATACAAAACTATATGTTAATTAAATAACAAATGAGCATCCCAACCAAGAACTATTTAAGGTTATGGTGACAGGTGCATTATTATTATCACAGAGAAGTACTAAAAATATTCTCGAATTTGATACGAATTATTAGTTTTATCCCTAAACTATTGATAGGCTTAAAAATACCTCTTAACTTGGCGAACTAAGTTTAAATACAACCTCAACTTGACACGAATTATTAGTTTCGTCCTTAAACTATTGATAAACTTAAAAACACTCCTCAACTTGGAGAACTAAGTTTAAATATACCCTCAAACTTGGCAGGAATTATTAGTTTCGTCCCTAAACTATTGATAGGATTAAAAACATTCTTTAACTTGGCGAACTAAGCTTAAATACACCCTCAACTTGGCACGAATTATTAGTTTCGTCCCTAAATTATTGATAGACTTAAAAACACCCCTTAACTTCATATTTTTGTAACTTATTAAATTTTGATTTGAAATTTTGTAGAGCTTCATTTGTTGTCATATTTTTATAATCCCAAAATCTTCTTACGAGATTGTCACCAGACCATGAAATTTTTAACATTGCCGAAGTCCACATTGACAAAAAAATAATCATAAACAAAATAAGAAAAGAAAGAGAACCAAACAATTAAAAATGAGAATGAAAAAAAAAATAGATCTTGCTTTGAGGTCACCATTAATGGAGGAAAGATTAAATGAGAAGAATGGTATTCCAGTAGTTGGTAATTAACAATTGAAGGGAAATTTTCTTCTTCTTCTTCTTCTTTAAAAAAGGGGAAAATTAAGGTTGATGTGGTCTTCTTTTAATCTTTCACGTGCTTTAAATAAATTATACTCACTTGTTATGCCATGTTGTATGAGAGAGGTGTATCTAAGCTTAGTTTGTCAAGTTAATGAGTATTTTTAAACCTATCAATAATTTAAAAATAAAATTAATAATTCGTATCAAGTACGAGAGTGTTTTTAGTACCTCTCTCTTATTATTGTTATTAATAATAATCTCTCTCATGTTTCTTTGTCATCTCTACAATTGTCTTCTTATGGCACACACTGCAAAATCAGAAAATTGTCAATTGGCTTTTCTGATTCTATTCATCACCTTTGACATTATTTTCCCATTTGGGCTCCCCACCCCACCCCCTCCTTTTTTTCTTTTTTTAAAAAAAAAATATTAATAAATTTTGATATTCGCTCGGTTAAAATTTACTTATCAAATTTTGACTTGATACACTTACTAAGAAAATAATGATTGATATAGTGAGTTTATTATTTTACTCTCATTAGTTGATAGGATCCCAATATATTCACTCACGATATTTTTCAAAGACATTAGCTCGATGTTAATAGATTGAGGATATAATAGGAAAAGAAAATGCACTTCCTTGATTTGTCAAAGATGACAAGTAAAAACAGAAATCAAATTAAGAAATATTTGACAAGTAAATTTGAACAAAGAGAATAATGAACTACGACTATTCAAATCGAACCAAAATCAATAACCCAAATAAAAAAAAAGTTATTCGTTTATCGATAATGACTAAAAACCAATAAGCCAACATTTTAATGGTTAATCTATAACAGTTTATCATATCTACAAATTGATAATCAATAAGACAAATCGATGAGTTCTAAAATCCAATCGAATCGATCGATAAACAGTACATACTTGTACTGAACTATATTGATATTTTTGCTTTTAAAACAACACACAAAAACCTTGCTTCTTTTTAATAAAATATGTGCCCTATGCGATACGAATCTGTAATATTCAAGCTTAAATGCGGACACCGAATATCTGATGGACAAAAAAAAAAAATAGAATATGTGAAGTTTAAGAGGATTTTTAACTAGGGGTGTGCATCGATCGGTTCGGTTCGGTTCAGTTTTATACATTATCGGTTTGGTTTATTGGTTTTTGATTTTTAAATATTTTGAACCAATAACAAACCAATAAAATATTTTTTATCGATTTTCGATTTATTAATTTTAAGTCGAACGATTCTTTTTCGGTTTACCCTATAAAGATAATAATGTGAGTTTGTATTAATAAAAATAAATGGAGTACGAAAGAATAAAGACTAAAGACTAGAGTGGGTAACTAACCACTTAAGTACGATAAAGATTAAAATAGGTAAATTACTACTATAGTGTCCTATTAATATTAAATTACTAATATTTAGTATTTACGAAGGGGTAAAATAGTAAATTATTATAATCTTATTGGATTATCGGTTTACCCAATAACCCAATAGTAAAAACCGATATCGAATCGATAACCCAATAAATTTTTTTCAAAATCATAAAATTTTGATAACCTAATAACCCAATAACAATAAAACAATAACATTTTTATCGATCGATTCTATTTTTTCACACCCCTATTTTTAACTATTAGCACTTAAAATAGAGGTAATATTTTACTTTTTCAAAAAAATATAATTAAAAATTTTAAAAATAATAAAAAATGGGTGGTCTTCAATATAGCAAATTAATTCTTTCAAGGTATTATTAAGCGCAATTATCGTGACACGTGGCACTTTGGTTCCCTTATACAAAGAAAGGATAACTGAAACAACTGCTAAAGTTACGCTAATTTGGTGGACACGTGGCATATTATTATAGGTCCATTTATATTATTTTTGTCGTTTTCTATTAAAAAAATTAAAATAAATTCTAAATATTTATATGATATAAATTATTTATCAAAATAAAGAATGAGAAGTTTAATAAAATTATTTTTAAATAAGATAGTATTGACTTTTTTTAGGACAGACGAAAAAGGACAGAAGATAATATGCAACTAATTAAGGATCTTTGATGTTGAAGATGGTATATTAATAATACTGAGATTAGTTATACTGAATTATCGTCTTATATTAGTTATTTTATGTTCCATTTTTGTTGTTATGATAAAGTTTGATATAAATTCTTAAGAAAACAATAAATTAGAAGTGTTATTTGATAAATATATCCTTATTAAGAGTGACAAATGAACAGATCGAGTAAAATATGAGTTAAATAAAAATGAATAAAATACTCCGACTCGACTCATATTTTAAATGGATAAAAACAAGTTACCCACTCCTCAGACCTCACCCCCGCTCATCTTACATTAAATTTTAATTTTTTTTAAAAAAAAATTATTACCTCGCCTCTGACCCGACTCCCAACCCACCCCTCCCACCACCTCCATCCCTCGAAAAAATTACTTTTTTTCTTGTACTCTTTAAAATAGGACAGAGGATTATTATTATTTTTAAAAATAAATTCTATGATACATAAATATAAATTAATCAAACTCTAATACAAATATTAAATATCGAGCGCGTGGGTTGAATAAAAGGGGGTCACATGCAATATTGGACCACCAAGACAAAGACGAGAGACCCGTGCAAGTCAGGTCACGTGATTGGGTCCAAAATTTTATTTCTTTTATTTGATTTCTCTTCTTTTCATGCTTTGACAATTTACAACAAAGCCAAATCTCTCACTTCTTGATCTCTCAATAATCATCGAAGATTGTGGTAGGATGGATAACACTCGCTCGTTTTTAATTATAATATATATACTATGTATAATGTATATATATAGATTATACAATGATTATATTGACTAAATTCTATAGATTATACAATCAAACATGCTAGTCTATAAGCCTCTAAGAGTAGTAAAGTTTGGTTGGGACAAAACTATATAGAACAAAAACGAACAAACCTCCAAACTCTGACAGCTTCGGAAGAAAGGAGCTAGTCAATTGGATAGAAGTCAACCCTGCTGTTAAGGAGGTCTATTGAGTCATCTATCGGGACTTGCAGGTAGGAATGTAGTGCTCCTAGACAATGGGGACGTCAGTACAAATTAATGTATCGAATATGAGACAATATCATTTGAAACTTGTGTTTTCTTTCAAATATATTGTAATGCATTCAGACACTTGTGCACGTGACAATCAGGTTTTGAAAAATTTAATTAAGTTAACTTTGTTATCTGTATTATTGACTATTAAAAATCTTTTAACCTTATTTTAGTTTCGTATTTTATCGTCATATTTGGGTTTAGGCTAACTTGTCTTGGTGGGACATACTCTTGAATCTAAACATATAAAAAATAATCAAAAATATATACATGATATACATGAAAATAACTTTAATACTTCAAAATGACCTAATTAGCCATATGGGCTTTGCATATCGCTGCTCACAAGCCCATTTACAAAAATTGGGCTCTCTAGAAGAGAAAGTCAATGTGACATTTGTTTGAAGCCCAAATGTAAAATCATTTCTCAATTTTTTTCATAAATAACTAATAGTAAAAAAATATGTTTAATTGTTTGAACAATCAATTTAAAGTTAAAAAAATATATATTTTTTTCGCGATTTTCCTCCTGATAATAAATTATTATTTAAAAAAAATTATATGATGCTTGATAGAGATCATGACTAATAGTATAATAACGACTTTAATATTTTATTATGGACTTTAAAATTATATGATGATTGATGTATTTTGTTATTGGGTTATCGATTTAGTTTCTGAATTTATTATCTTGGTTAATGATCAAATCGGTAATCCAAAAGAATTATATTAAAATTTCTATTTTACTTTAATTGTATAATAACGATTTTAACATTTTATGAATCATATTTCTATTTTTTTAGTATTACTTTTGATCATATACAACACAAACTAGTCTCTCTGCTTTTATATTGCGATATTTTTTCTCTTTTCAGACGTGTCATCTCTCTTCTCAATTTTAGATATATCTGACTGTAACACAAACAAACATTTAGTGTTGTTTACGCAATTTATTATATAATCCTAGAAGAAATTCAAACAATTTTGTCTTGAATAAAAGTAATCAATACTAAAATTTATATAAAATCGATTAATTAAACATTGATAATAATTATCTTATTGATTTAATTATCGACATGTTCACAAATCCAAAATTGATAAACTAAATCGATAATATACATATCGAATCAACCCAACCAACACACATCTCCAAATTTCATAATGATAATTATGAGTGGTAGATAATGACACCAATAACAATAAACAAAGTAATGTTTGAATATTAATAATTATAAAAAATATATACAATTCATAAACGTAAAATCCTATTCATTTTTTTTTAAAATGAAGAGGAGAATATTCTTAGTTGTATGATTAGAGACAATTTATTATCATAATACTATCATTATATGAAATCTTATCAAATAATATGACAAATATGTACCTTTTTTAATCATTCAATTAAATCAATAAAGTTATTTGTTGGTAGTAATTAATTAAAGCCTACTTTTCAAATGTCAATGATTAAGTCTTTTCAATTATTTTACTTTTTTCAGAATTATTTTCAAAAGGTGAAATATGTGTTACCTAATTGTCCACGTTTTCATATTTATTTTACATGGCTATGAACATTTTATCGTGTAACATGTTTTTCTTGGATTCGAATTTTGAATATGATTTTTTAATAGAAAGGAAAAATCAAGTGGATATAAATAAATATATATTAGTTAATTAGCTAATATAATTATAGTTTGAATTAATTATGTCTCACGGCAAATATTTAGTTGTACTTATTGTTTGATTTTGTATAATTTGTGCGATTCATATAAACATTGTGTGTGGATTATATAAGAGTTGTGCCGAATCAAATTGTATAGTGAAATAATATACAAATACTGTGAATTGTATAGCGAATCATATAAATGATGTGTACGAATTATATAGCGAAATATACAAACGCTATAAAAAATTATGAATCGTATAGCCAATTATACAAATATATATATATAAATATTGCACAAATTATGCAAAATCAACTACTAAATGACCTTTAAGAGAATTCTAAATATTAAAAAATAAATACAAAAGAAAAATATAATTAAATTCAATATATACACAAAAAAATAATTTTAACGTAATCTTTGACACTTCTAGATCACCATCCATATCTTTAACAATTGCACTTTTGTCTTTAATTTTCTTTCTCTTTATTGGATATTTGATTTTATAAATGGTCTTTACTATATAAAAAATAGAGGTTAAATTAAAATTTATAAATTTTAAAATTATTAAATTTAATTAAAAAAATATTTATTCTAACTCCGGTCACTGATGATATACAATAATGAATATAAAGTCAAACACTTAAATTAACTTTATTGTCATATATAGGAAAAAGCAAAAATCTGTTTTCACTATAAATCTAAACGGGCTCCACAAAAATAATGTAAAATTACTTTATTAAATTAAAATTATTTATTTATTTATTTATTAATTATATTGAATCAATTATTCAACTTTATCTAAATATCATGAGACCAATCAGAGCCAAACATGACATTACAATATCTTGGGAGTAGGATAGACTTGATGGTAGTCTAAATTTTAAAATTAATATTATTCTCATAATTTCTTATTTTTCGATTTTTATTATTGTTATTATTAATTTTTTTAATGTTATGTAATGTTTTTTTACTTTTTTATTTTTTTAAAAATTATTTTAATGTGTATTATTTGAGTTGAGAATTTTTCGGAAACATTCATTTACTTTCAGAAAGGAAGAGTATAAGATCAGCATATGCTCTATTTTCTTTGGATTCGAATTTTTGACCAAAGTAAATTATTATTAAAATCAATTTATCAAAATAATACATTTTTTAAATTTTTTACAAAATTAATATAAACATATTTCTTAGTAACGTTTTATGTTACATTTTATTTAACGGTGTTAACTTAAAAAATATTACTTTGAGTAATGTTTTTAGCATAATATGTATTTCAAAGTAACGTATTATAGAACGTTACTGTGAAAAACGTATTATGCTAAAAACGTTAATTACAACAACATTTTTTAAGTTAACACAGTTAAATAAAGTGTAACCTAAAACATTACTGAAAAATACGTTTATATGAGTTTTGTAAATTTAAAAAAAAAAATATTATTTTGGTGAATTGATTTAAATAATAGTTTACTTTGGTCAAAAATTCTCATTTATAACACATATTGTTGTTATATTTTTGTATATGAAACATTTTAAATTTATATTAAAAATTCACTAAAATTATAATGAAATGTAAATTTGCCCATAGTACAAAAACATTATATTAAAATTTTAAAAATTAAATTGAATCACTCTCATTGATGGGAGCTAGATGTGTTGGCAACAACTAATTAAGTAATTTTTGTATTTATAATTTCAGAAAGAAACAGTATGCTTGACTTTTTTCATATTTGTATAAGTTGTATTTATTGTATTCATATTAATTGGTCCTAGCAACTTTTATTTGTCTTGTCCCCTTCATGATCTGAGTTTGTCTATAATAATAGTTATTATTTTAGCATTTAATTAGATGACACTGTTCGAGGCATTGTATGGTAAGCAATGTCGTATTTCGACCTGTTGGCTGATTTGAATCCACAGAGCCTAGGTTGTATGACACAGACTTGCTCTAGGAGACCCTTCTACGTGTTGTGTTTTTATGTTATTATTTAATTGGATAAATACTTAATTTTTATATTAAATCATGTAAATTTTACTATTGTTAAGCAATTTATGGGGCCGATGTTTTCAACCTCTCTCTCAGTTTTTTATTAAGATCCTCATGTTTCTACAAGAGTTTGAGATTGCTTGCTATGTTATGTGACAAATTAGAGCAGACGGGGATATATTTAAGTTCAGTTAGTTATGTAATGAGTGTTTTTAAGGTTATCAATAGTTCGAGGACGAAACTAACAATTTACGCTAAGTTCAGAATGCTTTCAATACTTTTCTCTAAATTACTTTCAAGAATAATTGTTATACATAGACAAAATTAAGGGGTCGGTGTTTTCAACCTTTCTCTTGGTTTTTTATTAAGATCCTCATACTTCTACGAGAGTTTGAGATTACTTTCTATGTCATGTGACAAATCAGAGCAGACCAAAATGTATTTAAGTTCAGTTAATCTTGTAAATGAGTGTTTTTAAGACTGTCAATAGTTCGAGAACGAAACTAACAGTTTACGCTAAGTTCAGAATGCTTTCAAATACTTCTCTCTCAATTACTTTAAAAAATAATTGTTATAATAGACAGAATTAAGGAGTGTTTTCAACCTTTCTCTTGACTTTTTATTAAGATTTCCATGCTTCTACGAGAGTTTGAGATTACTTGCTATGTCATGTGACAAATCAGAGCAGACCAAAATGTATTTAAGTTCAGTTAGTCATGCAAATGAGTGTTTTTAAGATTGTCAATAGTTCGAGGATGAAACTAACAGTTTATGCTAAGTTCAGAATGCTTTCAAATACTTCTCTTTAAATTACTTTCAAGAACAATTGTTATAATAGACAAAATGAAAAGAATATACTTAATTATATCTCACTTTTTCTAGGATAACAACTATTTTGAACCATTTATTTTTAGTAAAAATAAAATACTACAACATTTTATAACCCATAGGCTGTGCTATAAAACTTTTTAATGGTACATACATTAAGGATTCTCAACAAGACTTGGTTACTAGTACATCTAGGTGTCTTAAATTGGCTTAATGCTGCTCCATTCCCAATAAAATGTTCCAAAATCTTCTTAAATGTACCTCTTTCCACAATGCAAAGTTCCAATGGCCCAATTGAATTGGTCTTTCTTGACACAACATATCCATGATCCACAAAAGAAGCATCCATTTCCCTACAACACTCTCCAAGAACTTTTTCTTCAACATCTCCTTTGATTTCCCAATAGATAACATAATGTCCTGGCCTTTTTGATACATTTGCATGGCTTGTGAAGTCCACTAGCTCAGCTCTTGACTTGCTTAGTAGTATTTGTGAACCTCTTTCAACAACAAATTGAAGGTCTTTTTCAGTGTTCTTGTCAATGTTTACTGTTAGTATCAACTTTCTCCTGCATATAAAGTTGAGTTTGGGGGTCTTCTTGTGAAAACCAGCTACTTCTACTACATCGCCTAGTCTATAACGATATAGACCTGCAATAAGAATTTAAGTTATATACACTGACTGACTGACAAATGATGTATAAGGGGTTTTATGTAACTAGTATACTTTAACATGTTGCACAAGCAATATGAGGTGAAAATTTCATGTACGATTCTGTAGAGTGGCAGTAAAGATGACTTATCTGTCAACTTTTTCACTATCGCCCCAAAAAAACAAACTCTACAGCAGAATACCTGTCTTATTAGAATTATTATGAACGATCATTTGTTATTATACACTGACTGACTGACAGATGATATATATTTTTATGTAACTAGTATACTTTAACATGCTACAGGAGCCGTATGAGGTAAAAATCTCATGTACGGTTCTATAGGGTGACAGTAAAGGTGACTTATCTGTCAACTTTTTCACTATCACTCCAAAAAAACCAAACTCTGCAGCAGATTACCTGTCTTATTAGAATTATTATGAACGATCATTTGTAACTATCTCTTTGCGACTTATAAAAATCCTCCTTTGTCCAAAATAAATTCTCTTAAAACAATCTCAATTCTCCCAAAACTAACACTCACAAACATAAAATACTACAACAACAACACACCTAGTGAAATCTCACGGGTGGGGTCTGAAAAGGGTTAAATGTACGCATTCAGACCTTACCACTACCTCATAGAGATAGAGAGATTATTTCTAAAAGACCCTTAACTCAATATATCAGCCCCAAAAGCAGACTCACAAACATAAAATATTGCATGAATTTCAACCCCACCTCACCCCTCCCTTTTAATTTTTTTTTTATAGGACAATTTTGCAGTATGAAAAGGACAAGATAAATCCCTTGTTCTTGGAATCTCAGACACAACCATGTTAGTAATATTTAAATGGATGATGGACTCACTGTCCATGATCCGTACAAATAATTGATGTATGGACAGGGGTGGAGCTACCCCTTTTTTGGAAAAAAATATACTATATATACGTGGTTAAAATAATTATTTTTTTATATATAGTAAATATCAAACCACCTTCCACTAATTTGTATGTCTACTTCTTCAGATTTTGAATCCCCTTAGTAAAAATTTTGACTCCGCCATCGTATATATGATGCTTTGTTTAGTCTTATTCAGAGTTTAATTTCAATATATATGGACATTATAAAAGACTTTTTATATTATCATATCTCCTAAAGTATATGATAAGTAAATATATATATATATACACCAAAAATAATATCCAAATGGCTACTTTATATGGTTGGTGGTAAGTAGAGAGATATTATCATGACAATGACATGTAAAAAGGAATTAATGCTATATGTATGGACCATATATAAAATAGTTAGAATATATTGAGAAAAAAAAATTAAAATGTAAGGTGAATATAATCCCTTTCATTTGATTAGAAATCTCAATTTTGAAATCTGGATATGAAAAAAATCTTAATAGATAGGATTTTCCTTTTAATGAGCTTTTGGTGATACAAATTCAAATTGATTAAGCCCCAAACTGGCTCCAAGATAGACCAAAATGCACAAACACTCGATTTTAGGTCTTATACGATTGAAGTCATACTCACAACGCATAAAATTTACAAGTCTATCCATTTCGAAAAGACTTCAGACGTTCAGACACTACGTGAAGTTATTCCAAAGATGATAAATGTGCAAAAACTCTAAAAAAAAAAGTTAGTATATGTTAAATAGGGATGTCCAAACAGGATAAGAAAAAAGGGCAAGCCCCGTGTACCAGGAAATTAAAGGTCCAACCACAAAGGTCTATTATACGCAACCTTACCTTGCATTTCTGCCAGAGGCTGTTTTCAAAGAGAAAAATTATTATTACCTGTGAAAGTAGTGAGGACAATCTCATACTCTTGTCCAATCTTGACTTTAGATAAGGGAACAGGTTCATCTTCAATAAAATCATCAGTGGCTAGAAGATTTGCATCTTTGTGGTGGCTATTATTGTAACTTTGTGACTTACTTCTATGGAGTGGTATGAATTCAAAGTAAGAAAAAGTTGGCATGACTGCAAAAGTAACTTTCTCTGGTGGAGATGAAGGATCCACATTCACTCCAATCCAACTCTCTGTGGACCCATAATCAGCACTAACCAAAGGCAAATCACCAGCATAATGCCTCAATTTGTTTAAGTATGGTTGCATTGACCCTGTCATTATTGAGTAAACATATTTAACATTTGGCCATAATCTTGGGATTATGCTAAACCAATCTTCCCTTTCTACTTCTTCACATATTGATTCAATTCTTGATGCCAACATTGGATTTGCCACAATCATACCTGTTCAACACATAATTAAGTAATTAAAAATGGTATCAGAACACACAGATGGGCTTATGTTCGAGTCTCACAGTTACTCTTTGCTAAAATATGATTCTCATGTGAAGGGTGTATTAGAAACTACAAAGTATTCGAGCTTTTAAATGAGATGATAACGTACTTCAAATTAACACTAGAGAATGCATAGGGTTTTCAATTCAAGTCACACAATTACTCATTATTTAAAAGTTTTTTTTTAACATGAGAGTCCTAAGGAAAAAGAGTTGGGCACATGAAGGGTTGTGTTGAAGACATAATGAAGTAATTAAAAATATAGACGGGTTTAAATTTTTATATGAGATGATAATATACTTCAACATTGACTCTCATAACAGGTAAAAGGTCCTCGATTCAAATCACACAGTTACTCATTACAAAAAAGATTTTTCACGTGATAGACCAAAGAAAAAGGAGTCGGGGACATGAAGAGCCACATTGAAGGCATAATGAATAAATAAAAAATGCACTCGATCTTTCTAAAAATTTTAAACTTTCAGATGAGATGATAACAACAGAGCTAGAATTGCCATCATTAAATGAACTTCCACATGGTAGGCCCAAGAAAGTTAAAAAAAAGAAAAAGAAAAGAGAGACTCTTTTTGACCGTTTAAACTTTTAGATGAGACAATAACATACCTAAGACGACTTTTCGTACTTTGGCTATGTTGATTCTTGAACTAAGAGTACCTCCTCTAATATCTTGGCACAATTCCTTCCACAACTCTTCAAATGATCTGAATGCTTGAACTATACTATATGCAAAAGTTGAGGTGACAAATTCAACTTCCTCAGAAAAATACAAGCCAAGAAGTAGGTGACAATATGTTGATTGTTTATAATCTCCACTTGAAATGACTTCCTCAGGGCTACAAGTAAAAGACTTTGTGTGTTGTTGTTTAAGCTTGAATTCTTCACTGGCATAATAATGTGTTGTAGCTGTTCCTGCTATTAATCCCCCTTTTGTTTTGTACTGTTTGCTGCTATATATGAATTCAAGAACTTTTCCTCCTTCTCTTATTGAATAAATCCTATTTCATTAACAAAGAGGAAATTAAATAAATTTTTTATTTTGAATTTGTTTCAAGATTTTAACTATATATACCTTGATCTATAAGCTGCTGCCAACTTGAAAATTTGAAGAGTTGTTTGGGAGCTGTGGTGAGTAAATGGTACAAATTTCTGTCTGCCTTCTGTGGTTCCAGAGCTAAAATTGAGCAAAAGAATGCACATCAACAATAAGAGTTAGGCCTCAATTCCGAACAAGTTGGATCGACTGTGTGAATCAACACTATTCATATCGCTATCAAAATCTAAAACTAGTACTAGTACTAGAAAGAAATTATGGGTTTAAATTTAGTATTTGTTAACATTTTAGTGTTTTTTCACATATATATTATACTTTGTGTCACCAGTCGCGAATCTAGCAGGTGTTTAGCAGACTACCCTTCGATCTATGTGGCTCTGCCACTGTGTAGGAAAATGTTATGTTCAGTTAAAATCATCAAACACACGGTACATCCACTGTTTTATACACTGACAGTTGAAAAGAATTCTACAGAGTCAAAATTTAAAAGAAAATATGGCTTGTAATACGGTGTAGCTCAATTGGTTAATCTACATGTACAAAAAGAGATTTCCAAATTTAGCCGATTATCCTTCGGTCTATATGACTCTATCGCTCCGTGTCAAAAATGATAGATTCAGTTAAAACCATCAAATACACAATACTAAAAGTACAAAAGAATTCCACAGTCAAAGTTAGAGGAAGTAACATATGACTTATAGTGAGGTGTAGCTCAAGTGATAAGTTGCTCACAACTTCATTCTAGTGATGAGGGTTCGCTTCCTAATGCATCCCCTCCCCTCTTACCAAACCTCTTTCGCTCTAACTGAGCTGACCGTTGCACCTGACTTCTATATCTCCTTATCCATAGATCTCTTCCCTTACCGTTCCCAACCGTGCCCCCTCCCCAAAAAAATAAAATAAAATAAAAAAATGAAGAAGTGATTTCACCTTAAGGAGAGAGTATTGATAGGCTCTTGAGTAAGCAAGGGAGCTTTATCACCATCAGCAATTCTGTTTAAATAAGGCTCAAAATCTACATGACAAGAAAGAGGGACCATAGTAGCATAAAGTGATTCCAATGCATTTTCTTCATCTTCAAGTCTAATATCTCCAACCCATTTTTTTAGGTACTCAACACCATGGTTGAGTTCTAGAATCCGCCGAAGCGTCTGCCGCTGTACAGCAACAGCATTTTCGGCGGTTCTTTCAAACCAACTCACTATATCATCATTGCCATTGTAATAACAATTATTGGACTTATCTGCTGCTGCTTCCATTTGCTAGGCTAAAAATGTAGCCACAACCATATATATATATATATATAAAAGTGTTTTGGGCTAATAGTTGGTGAGATTGATGAGTGGCTTTCATGTTAAAAATTGACTCCTCATTGTGAGGTTCAAGTTATTTAAAGGTCAGGAGTAAGTTTGTCCATTGAGTCTAGATGACCCTCGTGGCATATTCAGAATTTTTCATAAACAGTGTCGATATTTGAACAAGTGGACAAATAAATAAGTTTGGTATAGTAACAAGTTGAGTTATATTTCCTATATTTATATGCAATATTTACATTTTGCTTGGACAGTAAACATCCCTTACTTTTAATTTTAAAATTGTGGGTTTGAGTCACCAACAACAAACAATAACAACATATCTAGTGGAATTTCATAAGTGGGGTCTGGGGAGGGTAAAATGTATGCAGATCTTATCACTACCTCATAGAGATAGAGAGGTTGTTTCCAGAAGACCCTCGTCTTAGAAATATCAAGCCCAAAAGCAGAAGATACTAGATATAAAAAAAGAAAACTGATTAAAGTGGAAAGTCAATGATAATATATAAATACAATTAAAGTAACAAATATAAGTTGAACAATAACAACACAAGATATAAATACACGACAAGGCTAGACATTATCCTACCCCAACAAGTCTATTAACCTTCTATCCTAATACGCGACCTATGGACCCTCCTACGGAGTGATACAAAAAAAGAAAAGTAGTCCTGCTAGCATCCAACATCCAGGTTCTATTCAAATTATTTCGCCACGATATACATATTTTCTCGATTAAAAAAGAATGATCTGGTTTAACTTGGTAAGAGTTTAAGAAAATAAAAAAAACTTTTTAATCTTGTGATCCGAAACTAAAATTATGTCAAATGTACAAAATGTGTGTTATTTGTTACTATCAGACTTTATTGCGCTATTTATTTCATTTTATTCAAAACTCTTTTTCTTTTTCAATCCCTTTCCTCTGATGAATAAAAAAAGTTTTTTATATTTTAAAATTTTCACACTTAATGGTAGTTAATAGCATACTCTTATAACTATAGCAATTAATATTATTGTATAACATGTTTAAAAAGTTCAAATATGTCTTTAAACTCTGAAAAAAGACTCATTTAATTTATCTAATTCATTATTAAAAGTTTGGCTTATGTCTTTTTTGTTAGGGAAAAAACTCATCCATGTCATTATTTATTAATTGAAAACAGTTTCAAACTTTGAAAAAAAGCTCAAATATACCTTCGTACTTTGAAAAAAGCTCATATATACCATTCATTCAAAGTTTGATTCATCTAATGGTATGAATGAACCTTTTCTCTAACGGAAATGAGAGCGATACTTTTAACGGATGACATAATTAAGTCTTATCTGAAAGGTCGATCGCATATTTGAATTTTGTTTTTACATTTAACACGAGGAAAACTAAGCAAGAGCCCACATGGATAATGAAAATAATGAATACAAAAAGAGTGATTTTGGTAGGGTGCTTTATACACCACACAAAGGCCTATCATCTATTCTAAGAAGAAATAAAGGTAAAACAAAAAGAAAAGATCTTTTCTTGTTTTGGTTATGTATATAAAATATATTATTTTAAAAATATTTGTATGTAATTCGGATAAATATTGTCGAGGTGTACGTGGATGGTGAGATAGGGGTGAGATGAAGTTATAGATATCAAAATTCTGTAGGATTTGGAGGCTATTTCTACTTTTTGGAGGCTACTCTATCCTAAATTCCATTCTATGTCTATATAAGGGGTATTATATTCCCTTAAAAAAACATCTTAAAGTTTTGTTAATAAATTATATAAATTTATGTGGTCGTAAATCATCCTCTTCTTTTTTTCTCGAAATCCATAATTGAAGTATTTTGCTTCATCAATCGAGATTTTTTTTCCTATAAGATGTTATAAAATTTGCACAAATATCAATGACATTCAAATAAATAAAAACTATAATTAAAGGATATGAACTTTAAATTAAAAACGCAGCTAAAGTAGATTTCACAATTTTACAAAAATAATACACTAATTAAATTAAAATAAAATAAAAAATATTATTTTTGAAAAAGAGAATTAAGACACAAGTAAACATGTCGACTATGAAAATATTTTACTTAAAAGTACTTCAATAAATATTAAAGGTGGTTTTATATTAAATTAAAATTCAACTTTTATAATAAATTGATTATGACTTTGATTTATTGTACTTAAGAGCTGATAATTATGTCCCTCCTACATAGGTTAGTGTTGAAAAATATTTTTTTCCTCCTATTTCTGAAAATAAATAAATAAATAAAATACACCTATTTTGTGATGTTTCTTCCTTTGTGGAAAAGTAAGAGTATTATGAAAAATGTTGAAAAATATTCCGTGTAGTGAAAGAAAAAGTTGAGAGAAAGAAAAATATTTTAAGTCGTCAATTTTTTTACTGCTCAAAAAAGAAAAAATTTATACTGAATGAAGGTGGTCTAATGATGGAGCTTCGGACTGTTCAACTAATTCGAATTCTAAAAGTATTGGATTTCTACGTGTTGTATTCTGAAAGAAACAAATTAAGAGTTATATTATTAAATCGATATAAATTATACCCTAATGAGTTTGAATGCCCTTAATATATATTTATTTTATTTTATTTTAAATTATAATTTGTGATATATTCACCAATAATATGTATTAATTAACCGACATGAGTTGTGATGCAGTAGTGGAACTACTTCGCCCTTAACGAGAGGTCTCAGGTTCGAGCCCTAAGTATGGGGAAAAAATAATGTTGGGAGCGTCACCTCCGGATAGGCCTTGCAGAGCACGATTCAGATTTAGTCGAGGTTCCACGGGCTTCAAACTCCAGGTGTGAAACCAAAATATATATATATATATATATATATATATATATATATATATGTATTAATTAGAATGAATTAATTGATAAAATTTTAGGTACAAATCATGTCATGCAATTACTAGTGAGTACAAGCCCACACCTTCATGTGGGGTTATAAATAAGAAAAATTTACATTAGGGAACCATGCATTTACTCTTTTAGGACCACTAGGCTCAATTGTATTTCATTCAATAAAATACTCTAGGGCTTAGGGTGTCTATTTTGGATATTGAGGAAGTCTCGGTATAATTGATAAAGTTATTGTCACGTGACTAGGAAGTCACGAGTTTAAGCTAAATGAAGAATTTGGTATATGAAGTTGAACTTTAACGTTGATTTCAAATCAAAACTTTTGATTCCAGATATCACCAGGAACAAATCCTAATCGTCAATTTTATCAAAATAACAACAAAACGAACTCATTTTGCAATAGTGTTAAACAACAAGGTACAAATTAAGTACAACATGAAATTTTACCGTACTTTGACCTCTCCCCCCCTTCTCCCTCCCTCTTCTCCGGGAAATATATATGACCTGATCTTGTGAATCAACTTATTGGTCTTCTGATATGTATCTCAGCCACGTCTCCATCAACTACCCCACCCGACCCGGAATGGGGGCAAAGAGGGAGGACCAAATCCATAAAGATCCAAATAAGCTATTGAGGAGGAAGCAAATGAAAAATACAAAAAAGTTTGCAAGTGGGATGTAAATCAATTTCATGAGGTTTCTTTCCACCGTCCAGAACAAATGCACATCTCTTTTTTTTCTTTTTAATGTGAGGTAGAGAATTAACTAAACATTATCCCATACCATAAAGAACTAAATAGATAGTATATACTAAAAGTAAGAGGGAAAGTCGCAGCTGCTATCCTTTAGGGTGCGCACAAGGTTAACCCTGCTCCTATGCAATATAACTTGCAAATCATATGTGAGAGGTAGTCTTAAGTCTCGAAGGGTATATATTTTGAACTTCTATTTGGTGGTAAATACTTCCAAATTATCACATTATCATGCAGCAAGATTTCAATATCCAGAAGAATTTGTTAAGGACCAATAGTAGCTCCTCTTAAGAGATATCAAATTATGTGGGACTTAAAATTCATCTCTATGGAGAAGGGTTTTTGTTTGGGGGTACCTCATTATTCCTAAGTTTCGAAGGTTGTAGTTGGTCCTAGACAAGTTTCTCGGTCATCAAAGAAAAAAAAGATTAGTGTACCAATAGGTGACGCATGCACAGACCCCCCCCCCCTCTCCCCTTGAGGGGGTAGGGAGCATAAACAAATCCATAAATATCTCTCCAAGTAGCTCATAAATCCTACAAATCAATTTATGGAGGTCACTATCTAGAACTAATGCACATATTTTTTTCATGTAAGGAAGAACAATCAACTTGCCATTATCCCTTAGATTCATACCATACATTGTGCATTTCTTTAGTGGTGAAAGTCCAAATAATCATGAAGCAAAGATTTCAATGATCCAATAGAATGTGAAAAAGATGTCTACTCTTTGAAGGCCATTAAAACATACTCCTTCCGTCTCATTTTATGCGGCACTCTTTGACTTGGCACGGTATTTAAGAAAAAAAAAAGACTTTTTAAATTTATGATCTGAAATCAGTCTTAGATATTTGTGTGGCTGAGATTTATCTCATTAAGCGTAAAAAGAGAATTTTAAAACTAAATTGTTTTCAATTAGAGTAAGATTACTTTCTTTTTGGGACGGAGCAAAAAGGGAATATGAAATACCTTAAGTTGTGCTAAAAAGATCTTTGCACAAGTGATCAACTCTTATAATTACTTTTACTTATAAATCAAAATTGCCTTTGTGATCAAGCAATCTTTGCTCAGACTCTTCAAAAACGTTGTCGTGTGCGTGTAGAATCTTTCAAAAGTAGTTCATTTTAGAAGGATCTGACATGACTGCAACAACATTTTTAGCGAGTGTGATGAGCACATTGCAAGCAATTTACATTGTGATTACCAAATATTGTCTTTGGCATATCCCATCAAAAAAGAATTTTCTGAACTCTAGTATTCATCACTCAAGCTTTGGTAGCCAGAGTCATCTGAACTTTAGTACTCACAAATATCCCGTGAAGAATAAATCGACATCTCAATGTGATATAACCCTTTTGATTTTAATTGGGAAAGAACAATAAAATACTCTATGTGCGTGTAAGCTGACACGAATACTACCCTGATAAAAAAACTACATTAGATTATTTTCTCTATTTCTCATGTATGTTAGCCCATGTATTTTTTTGGTGGTATGGCATCCAGTCAATTTTTCGACAAAACTTTTGCAGAACTATCCGTAATGACATAGGGAAGAATTCCAATAGTCTCAGCCTGATACATGCTACACTTTTAGAATTAACAGGTCACTTAATAGGAATTATGCGATTTTCTTTGGATTTTTGGTGGTATGACTTGCGGTTAATTTTTTTGCAAAACCTTTATAGAACCGTTTGCAATGATGTGGAAAAGAATTCCAATAGTCTTGGCCTGATCCACGCTGTATTTTTTCGTATTTAGGGGCCACTCAAAGGAATTAAGTGATTTTCTCTATTTTTCGTGGAGAAATTGAAAAAATCACTTAATTCCTGTTAAGTGACTCGTAAACGCTAAAAGAGTGACCTATTCCTTCAGGTCATTATGGAGAAAACATATTTAAATTTAAGAAAACTTACTATCAATCAATCATAGATACTATCAACTGTGTAGTTATCCTGCATTGTAGAAATAGATGACCAACTGTCTCAACATCTTCACCACAAAGGTAACATCTGGAACATAAAGAGAATTTCCTCTTCTTGTAGTTTCTCTTGTGTCGAAACAGCCTCTCTTGCCAATAACCGCGTAAAACAGACAGCTTTGAAGGAGATTTTGGTCTTCCATATATGCTTCCATGGCCAATGTTGTGTTTCTTGGTTGCCTTGGTTCAAAAACTTGTAAGCAGAGTTCATCTTGAGTATGCCCTTGAATCTGCTGAAGAACTCAATGACCAAATCAATTTCCTGGTCATTGAAGTTCCTCCTGAATTGAATGTCTCATCCTTGCTGTGTCCATACGTCAGCCACACTCACTTCCTGTTGAACTGCCATACTCGCTAATTCAGGGAACAGAACCTTTAAACTATCTGATCTCAGCCACTTATCCTCCCAAAAAGAGGTCTTGCAACCATTTCCTACTTTAACATTGGTGTGGTTCTTCATAAAAGGCCATAGTACTCTAATCGAGCTCCACACACTAACCTCATATGGAGTAATTACTTCAATTGTCATCCACCTACCCTCCTCACCATATTTGACTCTGATAACCTTACTCCAGTACGCCTGAGGTTCTTGTGAATATCTTCAGAGCCATTTCAATCTGAGAACCTTACTCTGTAACTAAAAGGTTTTTAATGCCAAGCCCCTCTTGTTTTTTTTTCCCCAAAGCACTTTGTTCCATTTAACTAGGTGAAATATTGTTGAAAGAAAGTCCCTTCTAGCCTTGTCCAACCTCTGTATGATACCATCTGGAATGGGAAAGATGGACATCAAATAGGTAGGAAGAGCATCCAACACTGAGTTTATGAGAGTAACTCTTTCTTCTAATGATAAATATTGTGCCTTCCATCTAAACAGCTTCTTTTCACCCTTTTCAATCATCGATACTATCAATATTTCATTAAAAGCATCTCAATTAGTAATTGTCTGTCACGATACATGATAATTTACTATTATAAACTACAATAATGTACTAAAATTCTAGAAAACTTACCTCAAATCACAATTTATTTAGTATAGCATACGTGCATCGCACGTGAGTGGAAGGTAGAAGACTCGTACACTGCAAGATGCGAATGCGTCTTATGGGCCTCTCTTCTATGATTTTGAAAAACAAATTGCTGGCATCAAAAAGCAATGTAAATACTAATTAACAAAAGTTTGTGAAACATAAAGTCATGTGTATAGTATATCACGAATAATTAAAAATAATAGAATTAATACTTAATACACATAATGTAATGGAATCTAGGGGATGATAATTTCCTAACATTCCTGAAATCCTAAACTAAGAAAGGATGAAGGCCAGATAAAGTAGTATTTAAAAACTGGGATGATGTAATTAAGAATTTGAATCAATAAAAATCGCTAATCTTTAATGTTGATAACTAATAATCAAGTATGTATACTAACTAATTAGCAAAAATTCAAGTATGTAATTAGCAAAAATGCAGTTTATATTGCGAAAAGGCAAAGTGAATTTGAGCTTTCAGTTACAAGTCTGCATGTACATCGTATGCATCTTCACCGAAGCTTTTCAATTTCATTGAATTCGTGGATTTTTGTTCAATAATCCTGGAAAGAATCAGTCTTGCAATATTACAAGAACATTACGACAAATAGGTATTGCAACAACATAAAACCATATATATCTAGGTAACCTCAACAATAAAACAACAGTGATGTACAAGAATATATATGAAATAAACTGCTAATTTTCTAAATTTTAGGATTTGTGGTATATTCAAATAAGAAAGGATTTAATAATCAAAATTATAGTTGATTTTAAAATTTGAAATATAACGAGAATTGTGAAAAGAAGATTTTGTCTAAAGAGAAGTCTTTTAATGAAGAACAAAAAGTTCAAATAACATTATTAAGGACCTTCGTGCTTTTAATATAGTATAGATAGATAGATCGAAAGATAATCACCCATAACAGCATAATAGCATACTTGAATGTCCCAATATCCAGCTTTCGCCTCAGCTTTCAACCAAAGCTCAAAACTTTACTCTCCATTCAATGCTACCTGTTATCCAGTGCTTCAGCTTTCAACCAAAACTCGAAACTTTACCCTCCTTTTAATGCTACCCATCCTGTCATATCCAATGCCAATCTTACTATGCATCAACTTCACTGCCATATCAGCATTCCCTGTCTTCCTCAAGGCATTAATCAAAACAGTACGAACTTTTCCAGGAATTTCTCGACCTCGATCCACAATCCCATCAGCTAATTTGCAAGCTTCTTTTATGCGACCTGCCTTGCATAGAACATTAATCATATCTTCAAAAGCTGTATCCAGGATAACACCCATTGGTGCTAGCTCATCCAATATCTTACATGCTCTTGCCACCTTGCCAGAAAGACAAAGTCCGGTTGAAAGGGCTCGAAAAGAAGCAGCATTTGGAGTTATACCGTTATCAATCATCATTTGCCACAATTTAAGTGCCTCTTCATTTTGATGCTCTTTAAACATGCCACTGATCAATATTGTGTATGTATAAACTGTTTGATCACAACCTTCATCTTCCATTCTCTTAAAAAGCACCAAAGCTTCATCAACTTTCCCATTTTTGGCCAAGGCATTGATAAGCACATTATAGCAATAAGAATCACGCGTACATTCCTTATCGGCCATCTCCTCAAAGAGTTCTCTGGCCTCATCAACTCTCCCTGCCTTTCCTAGACCATCAATGAGACTTGAATAAAACATAGCATTGATAGCTACGCTGTTATTTTGACAGTACTCAAGCCACTGCATGGCCTCATCCAATCTCTCACTCTTGCATAAACCATTTACAATAACCCCAAATGTTACCTCATCCGGTTCAAATCCTTCATTCTTCATTCTGTCAAAAAGCCTCATCGCCTCATCCAAGTTCCCATTTTTCATATATGAGTCAATCAAAGCAGTATAAATTGAAAGATTAGCTCTAAAACCCTTCTTGATCATATTTTCAAAAACAGTAAACCCTTCCAAAACCTTACCCATTTTACAAAGCCCTCCAATCACTAACGTATAAGCATGTGGTGGAATATCCAAGTCCTTTTCCTCCATCTCGTGATACAGTCCCAAACAAGAATCAAAATCTTCCTCCGCATAACATACTTGCATCAGCGTCATATAGGTAATCTTATCAGGCTCTACTTTCCTAACCTCCATGTCTCTAAACATCTCCATTGCCTTTTGAAGCTTCCCAGATCTGCAATACCCCTTAATCATAGTATTATACGTAACAATATCAGGATTAACCTTCCCGCTTTCCATAACCTCAAAAACGCGTTCAGCAGATTCAATATACATGGAATTCACCAGTCCATTCATCAAAAAGTTATAGGTATATAAACTAGGCTCAATACCATTTTCTTTCATTTGTCTCCACACCCATAATAATTCTTCAACCATCCCAAGTTCTCCAAAACTCCTAATCAAAGAATTAACAGCTGCCACATTTATCAACAAACCACTATGCTTAAATTCACTAAACACCTGCTTAATCCTACCCAATTCACGTGAAGCAGATAAAATCTGAACTAAAAACACATAGCTTTCACAATTATGAACATACCCTTTTTGCTTACCAGCCCAATAAAAGAAACGAAACGCAGTATCAGGCTTACCCGTAAGGTTATCTGACTTCAACACATATGCAACAAAACTGGGAGATAATTTAATGAGAAATTTGTAGCAATAAACATCTAAATTCTGCTCCATCGATGGTGAATTGTCTAAAAGATTCAAAATTTGAGAGACCCATGGTGACGGTTTGAGATTTTTGCGGTCTGTAACTAAGTCAGAAAGATCAATCAATGGATCCACCCATTCTGGAGGTGGAAGGCTAGAACCAGTGAATACCCATTTGGGTTTTGAACTTAAATTTACATAACAATACGGTTTTTTCCATTTGGGAACTCTGAAAAGAGGAAAGTTCACCCATTTGGATATTGAAGTGAAATTCAAGAAATTATATGGTTTTTTCGATTTGGGTACTTGGAAAAGAGGAGAATTTGAATGAAATGAGAGTGAATTGAGCGGAATGGATGCAGAGGATTGATATAATCGACCCCAACTTGTTTGAAACTGGGCAGGGAGAAAATTTGTTTGTGCCATTGCTGAAGTAAGTGTTGACTCTTGAAGTTGCAGCAATGGCAGAAAGGGGTTTTTTGAGGGTTTTTCTCATTTGGGGTTTTAGGGAATTGGGTTGGAGATGAAGATTATGAATTTTTTTTTTTGGATGCCGAAACAAGGCCGCAGTGGTTATTCTTTGAATGCGTGTAAAATAAATTTTTAATTTTTGTGCAATAGCTTGCAAATCACGTAGAATAAATAATTTGCACTATTTTATGAATCTCAAAAATATACTATAAGTATTAAAAGCACTCTCAAACTAAACTATTGATACACTTAAAAATACCTTTTAACTTGATAAAAATAATGTAAAAAAATATATAATAATAAAAGTATAAGAGATAATAAATAATATCAGTACACATCTAAATGTATTAATTTGATTTAAATCGACCACATAAACATCTTAATCTTGATGCATCCTTTAAAGGCATGATAACATATTCGCTAGACAATCAAATTGCAGTGTCTAGATGGTCACAATTAAAATTAGATATTCAATGAAAATCAATTAAAGTGTTTATTTAAATATTATGCTGAACCAAAAAAAAAATATAAATTCTACCTAGATTTTATACTACATTTTAAGTTCAGCATAAAAGAACGATTCAATATGTGAATAACCCCTGAAATTTGTTATTCACATAGTCAAATATCATGTTATGGTTAAGCATTTGAATACACGATCCTTGAGCACTTATACAATTCGTTACATATGTATATGATTAAATTTATGTAATGAACACTTCAAAATTTGAACTAGAAAAATAAAACATCTTATGATATATTTACGTACTCAACTAAATTAACTAATAAATTTAATTTCTAAATAAAATATATTGTAAAATTTAATATATTCGGCCTAAAATACATTGCAAGCACAATATGCTTTTTTTAAATTTTGTAAATTTATAAATAATTTAAATTGAGAAATCCACACGAAAAGGTTCTATGGTCTAGTGGTTAGGACATTGGACTCTGAATCCAATAGCCCGAGTTCAAGTCTCGGTAGAACCTCTATTTCTATTATTTTTTTAATAGATTTTTCTCCTAAATGCAAATAAATTTCCATAAAATAATCTTAATATATTTGTTTAATTAGATATAAATACACAACAATATAAATATCGAAAGCTCAGTTTATTAACTATCGAAATTATCACTTTTATCAATAAAAATTCACTACTTGTTGGGACCTGATATTTATCTTTATGAGGTAGTGATAAGATATACGTACATTTGACCCTTCTCGGATCCCACTTATGAAATTTCACTGAGTATATTATTGTTGTTAGTTAGTAGGATTAGGTTAATGTTTGGACTTGGGTATAGTAGGATAGTAGGATTAGTCGTGTTTTTGGATTCTGGGTTGTCACTATTCGTCATATATATGTTGATTTTTATCATATTTACACACTATCATGTACTTTTTGTTATTAGTTGTTCTTCTTGTTTCCTTTTCTTCTCCTTTCCCTTTTTTTCATTATCTAGTTTATTCTGCTTTTGAGTTTTTTAGACGAGGGCTTCAGGAAACAACCTCTCTATCTCTGAGGTAGTGGTAAGGTTTGCTTACATTCTACCATTCTCAGACTCCACTTATTGGATTCCAGTGAATATGTTATTAATGTTGTACCAATAAAAATTTAATTCCACGCCTTGTAATCCCTTTCCGTTCCCTTACACCTGCCCCATTTTTTTAAAAAACGGAAAAGGGTCAAAATTGCCCCTGAACTATGCAAAATAGACCACTTATACCCTCCGTTAGATTTTTGGACCAA
>JBCEWC010000135.1:0-77368 GCA_038996855.1 Solanum aculeatissimum
TTAAGTTAGCATTTGTGGCTAGGGCCAGTTGGCCCAACATTGTGACTAACAAAACAATTTAGTAAGGCCACATCTTGGCCCAAATAGGAAATATTTTGCAATAGTTTTCTCCTAACAAAACTGGTTCCTAAATTGTCTGCACATACTTCTTTCTGTACAAATAATGGAGGAACTACAAAAATCCTTGTGTCTTCAAAACAGTTGTGCTTAAGCCCTTCCTTTGCTAGCATATCAACTACCTGGTTTTGTTCCCTGAATGCGTGATATAGCTCCCATGCTTCCAACTTGCTCAATAATGACCTGCAGTAAAAAATGAGATTATCATAAGTAACGTACCTGATTTAATGCATTCCATGGTGTCTTGAGTGTCTGTTTCTATGTAAAGGTGCTTGAAATTATGTTGGATGACCAGTTGTATCCCTCTTCCCAGTGCTTTGAGTTCTGATTCAAAAAGATTTGCATGGGCTATTGTGTCATACAATCATAGTAGACATGTGCCCTCGTGGTTCCTGGAGACGCCTCCCAATCCACCTAGTCCAGGGCTATTTTTGACTATCCTATCAATATTTAATTTGATGGTTACTTCTTTTGGAGGGTTCCATTTTACCTGTATGAGCTGTTAGGGGGGTGGGGGTGGATGAGATTTTCCCAACTACATATAGTGGTAAACTCCATAGGTCCCAAGGACCTTGTCAAAATTGGCATTGTCTTATTTGTTTTTAAAGACATTTTTATTTTGTGCTAACCAAATATGCCATAGGCAGTAGGGATGTAGTGTGCCCCAAGTCAGATGGGCATTAACTGGGTTATGTATGATGGATTTCCAACAATTCAACCACAAGATTACAATAAGGATGTTGCCAGCAGGCACTCCAGGTGTGGGATTATTCTATGGACTCGGTGCTAAAAAACTCTGACAGTGTTGCATTGGAAGAAGAGGTGGGTTATGTCCTCTTTAGGATGGTTACAGACTTGACAGTTGGGAAGGATGGACATGCCCTTGGAGTTTAGACTATGCTTTGTCTTGGTTCTCCCATGGTAAAGTAACCACAAAAATATTTTGATTTTGTCGGGATTGTCACTTTCCATATACACTTGAAGTCTTTCCTTCTAATGTAATCCTCTTAGTCCTAGTTCTTCCCAACAATATGGGGGTAAGTTGTGGGTGTGGAGAAGATTCCATTGATGGTGAGTCCCCATACTCTTTATCTTCTCTAGGGTTTTCACTATTTATAGTGATTTCCTCAACAACTGTGAAAATTTTCTAGGAAATGGTAATAGAAAGGTTGTCCATGCTTCATTGGCTCCCTCTCCTAACATCAGTTGTACTTAAGTGTTCCTCCCCTTCCTTTAGGGGGCCTTGGATGTACTGTTTGATGGGATGCAGGTAGGACATTCAGGTGTCTGTAAAGAAGTTGACTTTGGTTCCTCTGTGTACTACCCATCTGGTGGCCTTAGAGATGTCTTGCCATCCTTCCTGGATATTTGTTCAGGTTCTGGAGACAGTCCTTTGGGTTCTTCTAGAGATTGAATTGCTCTTATATTTATTTAAGAGCAAAGATTCCCAAAGAGAACTTATGTCTTGGCTAAGTCTCTAGGCTAGACCCCCAAGGATTGCTTTGTTCCTAATTTCACTTTTTTGAATTCCCAACCCTCCTTGCTCCTTTCCTTTCTGACAATGTCCTAGTTTAAAAGGTGAATCTTTCTTTTCTCTTTTGTGGATCCCTAGATGAAGTCTGTGGATATCTTATCAATCCTCTTAGTGACTTTTTTTTTATAGAATTTTGATGTAACTCATAACATGGGAAGGAATGCTACTGAGGGAAACTTTAGCCAACACTACTCTCCCAACCATGTTAAGAGTATCTCCTTTCCAACCAACTAATTTTTTCTCATGTTATCAATGATATATTGAAAGTCTCCATTGATGGGCCTTTTGTGAAAAATTGAGAAACCCACATACTTACCAAAGGAGAGCTTTTCCTCAATGCCAAGGGAGGATGTGCGTTGTTCCTTCAGGTGGGCAAAATAGTTTCTAGAGAAGAAAATTCTAGACTTGGCACAATTCACTTTTTGGTAAGATTCTTTTTGGAATCTATGGAGGATGGAGGAAATACTGTTGTATTTCTTGGTGTCAACCTTGACAAAGAGGGATAGGTCATCAACAAATAAAAAGTGGGAGAGACTTGGCCTAATTTTGCTAATTTTTAAGGGGTTCTAGAGTTTGAGTCCCACAACATGTTAAATGCTCATGTAAAGTCTCTCCATGCACATGTAGAAGATATAAGGGGACATAGGGTCTCCTTTTATAATGCCTCTAGAGGGGTTAAAGGCCTTGGTTTTTCTCCCATTGACAAGGATTTGAATGGTGCTAGAGGATACACAGGACATGTGTCACACCTCGAGAGGATATTCTAGACGTGACTGACACTCAGATACTATTATTGGTCCCCAAGTGAACCACTTGGCCTCATCACATTCATTCAATCAACATTTACATATCATCATAAGACTAAAGATAATAAAAGGTGGAAAACCTTAATCATAAGGCTAGGATGAAAGGAACTAGCTCAAAATAATATACAATCAAATAAATCAACTATAGTCTATAAAGTCTCTGTCAACTATTCAATAGTGCCAATGACAACTCCATGAATATCTCAAATCAAAAGAAAAGTAAGTCTAAAGTCTAATTCTAAAAACTAGATAAAATAAATATTGTGCATCCTCCGAGATCATGGAGGACTCACCAATCAACGGAATAGTGGGAAAGATCCTCAATGAAGCATTTATTGATGATCTCTAGTACCTGTCTCTGCATCATAAAATGATATGGTCTAAATGGACGTCGGTACATGAAATGTACGAGTATGTAAAATGGCTGAATGAAACATGCATCAAGATAGAATACTATCAACTAAAATAACTCAAATCAAGAGGTAAATAACTCAATAAGAATGTCAAATGTCTATCTAAAGCAATAATAAAGAGTATATAATGACCTATCAATACAATCCAATCCGAATCCAATCCAATCAGAGTACTATCAGTATAAAACCTGTTTGGGAGTTTCTCTTATCCAATAACAACCACTTATGAGCAAGTGATTGTACAATAATCTCGTTGATGTTTCCATAACCGTTCAATCCTTGCCAGGGTAAATAATGAATCAATCCACAATAGATCTAACCAAACAAGTCCTCTATTGTTTCAGGGACCTATCAAGAGGAAACACCCGACTTAACGATTCAATCCTCTCCTGTGTTTGGCGACGTAGTTAATGAAATCGAGTTGGTTTTACTCTCACTCAATTCGATGCTCGATACTCCTTCCAAGACTCAATGCTCATAAACAATCAAACCCTATCAATCCAATCAATGAGTATCATAAGGACTCATATCACTCCATCAATTATATCACGATTGAGCCTTTCAGCCTATCGACCATCTAATCAATTCTCAATCATGTCTTTCAAGAGAGGCTTAGACCAATCATCAAGGAGACTATCAACTAGACCAATCTTTAGAGTTTATTTATGAAGACTCTTAGGACCATCAAGTTTCATCAACCTATAATCATGCTCACATCACATTCACAATCAACATTCTCAAATCAAGTCTCTAGACTCAATCCCTAGGTTCATTCATACAATTTTTTATGAAGTAATATATAGAGTTTATGAAATAACTCATGTAAAAAAAATTATTTAGTAATTCAAGTTTGTGATGATCATCAACATATGCAAATACATAAAATGTATCAAATTTACAAGAAAACATTTGAGAAAAAAATGCATGAAGACTCAATACTTTCATCTATCAATCTATCTCAATTAAGGGGAACATGGAAGAACAATTCCATGATTTGGTTAGCCTTACATACCTAGAATGAAGTTTAACAATTGATTTGCACAGGTTTTGACTTCAATCGTTCGAATTCCTAACTTCTCTTCTCTTCTCCTTTGCCCTAGTCTTCTGTTCGAACATTTAGAAGGCTTAGAAATAGGTTAAAAAAATCCTTTTTATGCTTAAAACGATCTATATTGATCGTGAGTTAATTTTAGGAGGGGTTGGGAAAGGTCTGGAATATCCTTTGATAAAAATTGAAAATTTGCCCTTCAAAACACCAAGTCCGCATCGTGGACTTAGGCATTTTATGGGTATTTTTGTCAAAAAATTTTGATCGAGTTTCTAATCCCGTAGAAAATATTGGGATCACCATTAAGTGCAAATCCGTGACAAGTCCGCGGCGCGGACAAATCATATACTTTTCTGAAATTACTTTTTGCTTTGAAAAATTATCTTTTGATCCAGTTGCTCTAAAAATCAACTAGGACCATTTACCCACATAATTTTTTAGGATGATCGCGTTTCTGACCTCATATTTGCCAAACGATTTTGGGAAGATTCATTAAGCAAGCATCTCTCACCTAGGGGTATTTTGGTAATTTTACGAGGTGTAACATTATTTCTCCCTTGGGATGATTCGTCCTTGAATGAAGAGTACGGGTGGAATCGAAACATGAATAACAATCAAGACTTCTCTCAACAACCAACCAACAATCTAGACAATCGCTATTCAAACTCAAGAATAGACAAATCAACTCAAGTTAAGGGTAGGATATTACCTTCAATATTTTTATCATTAGGAATGAATAGATGCAGGTATTTGACTTTTATATCTTCCTCAGCTTTTCACGTGACTTCCTCAATAAATTAATTTCTTCATAGGACTTTGACAGAGGCTATCTCTTTGGTTCTTAATTTGTGAACCTGTCGATCAAGAATCAGGACTAGAACCTCTTCATAGGACAAGCTATCTTTCACTCTGATTCTATTAATGGGGACTACCAGAGAGGGATCTCCCAAGCATTTCTTCAACATCGAGACGTGAAAAATCAGGTGAATCGCGACTAGCTTAGAAGATAACTCTAACTTATAAGAAACATTCCCAATCCTCTTTACAGTCTGGTAGGGGCCAATATAATGAGGACTTAGCTTCCCCATTTTCCCAAACCTCATGATACCCTTCATGGGTAACACTTTCAAGTATACCCAATCATTCTCCTCAAACTCTAAATCTCTTCTTCTAACATCAGTATAGGACTTCTGGTAGCTTTGTGCAGTCTTCAACCTTTCTCTAATAACCTTTACCTTCTCCATAACTTGGTAGATAAGAATCAGGTCCAATCAACTCGGCTTTCCCAACTTCAAACCACCCAATTGGTGATCTATTTCTTCTACCATACAAAGTCTCATAGAGAGCCATATGAATACTTGCATGGTAACTGTTTTTTTATGAAACCTCAATCAAGGTTAAGTGGTCATCCCAATTTCCTTCGAAGTCAAGAATACAGGCTCTCAACATGTCCTCTAATGTCTGAATTGTGCATTCTGCTTGTCCATCTGTCTGGGGATGAAAGGCTATAATAAAATTCACCTTTGAACCTAGTCCTTTCTGGAAAGATTTCAAAAATTAGGATATGAATTGAGAATCTTGATATGAGGTGATGGACAAAGGAAATCCATGCGACCTCATAATCTTACAAATGTACAACTTGTCATACTCTTCTGCAATTTTAGTCTTCCTAACTGCTAAGAAGTGAGTTGATTTAGTCATCCTATCCACAATCACCCATATCAAAACATGCTGCTTTCAAGACCTTAGAAACCCAATATTAAAGTCCATTTGATCATCTCTTACTTTCATTCGAGAATCTCAATGTTTTGAGCCAATCCACATGACCTTTGATGCTCAACTTTAACCTGTTTATAATTTGGAAACTTGGAAACAATCTCAGCAATATCCTTCTTCATCCCACTCCACCAATAGACTTCTCTCAAGTCTTGGTACATTTTGGTAGAGCTAGGATGAATGGAATACCTAGATCTGTGGGCTTCAACCATAATCCTATCTCAAACACCATCAACGTTCAGAACAAACATTCTACTCTGGTATCTCAGTACACCATCTCCCTCTTTGGAGAAAACCTTCACCTTCTATTTATGGACAACTTCTTTCAACTGAAGTAGAATAAGATTTTGGTCTTGATTTTCTTTCACCTCCACCACTACAGATAAAGAAGACCCATTTTGGACATTGACTCCTCCTTCTTCATTCTCTTCAAATTGAACTCCGAATCAGGTCAATCTATGCACTTCTTTAGCCAGCTCTTATTTTCCTTCCTCAACATGGGTAGTACTACCTATTGACAACCTGCTAAGAGTGTCAACAACAATATTAACTTTACTTGGGTGGTAGAGAATGCTCATGTCATAGTCCTTGAGCAACTCTAACTATCTCCTCTGTTGCATGTTAAGATTTTGCTGGCTGAAGACGTACTGCAGGCTCTTGTGGTCAATAAATACATCCATATGTATTCCATATAAGTAGTGGCACCAAATCTTAAGTGCAAATACCACGACGGCTAACTCAAGATCATGGGTTGGATAAGAACTCTCATGAACCTTAAGCTGTCTAGAAGCATAAGCTATCACTCTTATCCTCTGCAACATAGCCCAACCCAACTCTAGACGCATGAAAATATATCACAAAATCCTTTATTCCATCAGGCAAGGTCAAAACAGGTATAGTAGCAATCTTGATTTTACCTCTTGGAAGCTCTTATCACATTATTGGATCATTGAAACTTAGCCTTCTTCTGAGTCAGTCTAGTCAATGGTGAGGATAGGGAGGAAAATCCTTTGATAAATTTGCGATAGTAACTCGCCAAACCCAAAAAGCTCCTTATTTTGATAAGAGAGGTTTGTCTGGGCCAATTCTTAACCACCTCAATCTTATAAATGTCTACTCGAGATATTGCTTAGAAAAGACAAAAACTTGAGCCAAAACTCACACTTTGAAAATTTTGCATACAACTCATGGTCTTTGAGAGTATGGAGAAAATTTTGAGGTGATTGACATACTCCTCTTCATCTCTCGAGTACACCAATATGTCATTGATAAATACAATCACAAACATATCAAGGTACTGTCTGAACACTTTGTTCATAAAATCCATAAAGGTTGCAAGCACAGTAGTCAACCCAAAAGACATGAACAAGAACTCAAAATAGCCATAAAGGGTCCTAAAGGCTGTCTTTGGAATGTCACATTCCCTTACCTTCAACTGATGGTAACAAGATCTGAGGTCTATCTTTGAAAAGAAAGACACACCCTAAAGTTGGTCAGACAAGTCATCTATCTTGGGGAGAGGATATTTGTTCTTTATCGTGACCTTGTTCAGTTGTCTATAATCAATACATATTCTAAAAGACCCATCTTTATTTCGCACGAATAGGACAAGAGAATCCTATAAAGATACACTCAGCCGAATAAAGACCTTCTTTAGCAAATCTCTCAACTGCTCTTTCAACTCAGCAGGAGTCATTCTATAAGGTGGAATAGAGATAGGTTTAGTATCAGGAAGAACATTAATCCCAAAGTCAATCTCCCTATCAGAAAAGACTCCAGGAAAGTCCTCAAGAAACACTTTAGGAAACTCATTCACAATCGGGACTGACTCTAGAGTAGGAGACTCAACATCATCAGTCTTACCTCGCATGAGGTGATAGATAAACCTTTAGAGATTAGCTTTCTGATCTTAAGGTAGGAAATAAATTTGTCCTTAGGTGTAATAGAATTTCCCTTCCACTCTAGGACTAGTTCATTCGGGAATTAAAATTTAACGATTGGGGTCTTATAATCAATAGAGGCATAGCAAGTGTAAAGCCAATCCAAGTGAAGGATCACATCAAAATTAATCATCTCTAATTCTATGATATTAGCAAGGGTATCCTTATAATAGATGGATACTAGACAGTCTCTATAAATTCTTTCAGCTAGAATAGATTCACCAATCAGAGTAGAAATGTTGAAGTGTTCAAGAAGATACTTAGGAGTTCTATCAAATCTATTAGCCACATAGAGAGACACAAATGACAGTGTGGAACCAGGATCCATCAAAACATAGAAATCAAGAGTAAAAACTCAAATCATACCTGTCACAACATCTGGGGAGTTTTTTTATCTTGGCGACTACTCATGGCATATAAACGATTTGTGGCCCCGCTTGTGCCCGAAGTAGCACCCTTATGATTTCCTCTAGCTGGTGGGGATAGTGCAGAAGAGTGAGCCTTTTCATCCAACTTTGGATAATCCTTCTGAAAGTGACCCAGTTGGCCATACTTGTAACATGCATCACTTCTCTCATGGCATTTTCCCAAGTGCAATTTGCCGCACTTACCATATGGTGGTTTACCCTATGAACCTTGAGCCACACTAGTCTGTGACTGAGATCCCTAAGACCTAAAATTCTGAGACCTCTGTTCATTATTGTTTCTTGGTGCAGGTGCACTAGCAGATGATGGTGCTGGCCCTGACTGAAAATTGTTACCATTCCCATTCTCTCTCTTCCCAACATCATGGTTAGGCGTTTTAGTTCTCTTCCCTGTCCTACTACCTCTCCTCGTCAACTTGTTGTACATAATTTATCAACCTTCCAATATCCATATCACTCACAAGCATAGATTCTCTTCCATCTTTCTTTGGTCCCTTGTTCAACCCATCAACATATAAATCCATTTGTCCTCTCATATCTGCAACCATGTCTGGAGCATAGCGGGATAGTTGGGTGAACTTTAGTCCATACTCCTGCACAATCAAAGAGCCATATTTCAGATTCAAAAACTCTCTTACCTTGGCCTCTCTCAGCTTTCTCGAAAATAAGTGCCCTAAGAAAGCTTCCTCAAACACCGTCCAAGTCAGAACTGGGGATCCCTCTCCTATGTTCTTCTTCTAGTGGTCAAAGTTGATTCTGGAAACACCCTTGAGCTGGTAGGCAACCAACTCACTTCTATCAACATCAGCCACATGCATCACCTGAAACACTTTCTAGAGCTCATTAATGTAATTCTTAGGATCCTCATTGGGCATAGACACTGTGAATTTAGACGGGTTCATCCTCAAGAACTCCCGAACCCTAGATGTGTTTGGAGCATCCTATTTGCCTGCTCTCTGTCTAGAAATCGGTGCTATCACAACCTAGGCTAACGTTTGGATAACTTGGCGAAGCTAAGCATTTGAGATATCTTTCTGTGGTGGCTGTTAAGGGATAGCTGGCCCTATGGGTTCATCCTGATTCTGGGACGCAAGTTGATTAGTATTTTTTCTAGAAGGACACCCTCTTTCTCTAATAGCTCTTCTTGGAGGCATGATCATAATTCACCAAATGTGTAGCGCACGAATTAGAAGAAAGCTTTCATAGAGTTTAACTTTATCGCACGATCTAGAATATGAAAAAAATGTAACCTTTCCTAATATCCTATAACCTCTTACTTATAAAGTGTGGTGCACAACACACCCATAAGCAAGACTCTACTAGACACGACTTCATAAACTCCGTAGGACACTTGAACTCTATGCTCTGATACCAAGTTTGTCAGGCCCCAGGAGGGTACCCTAGACGTGGTCGGCACTCAAAGACAATTGCTAGTCCCCAAGTAAACCACTTGACCTTATCACATTCATTCAATCAACATTTACATATCAGCGGAAGATTAAAGATAATAAAAGGTGGACAACCTTAATCATAAGGCTAGTATGAAAGGAACTAGCTCAAAATAATATCCAATTAATCAAATCAACTCTAGTCTATAAAGCCTCTATCAATTGTTCAATGGTGCCAATGATAGGTCCACGACAACCTCAAATCAAAAGATAATCAAGTCTAAAGCTAAAAGATAGATGAAATAAATATTATGCATCCTTCGAGATCAGGGAAAACTCACCAATCAACAAAATAGTGGAGAAGATCCTCAATGAAGCGCTTGTTGAAGATCTAAATGAATGCTAGTACGTGGAATGTACGAGTATGTACTTAGACTCAGTATGTGGGATGTACGAGTATGCAAAATAGTTGAATGAAACATGCATCAAGATAGCATACTATTAACTCAAATAACGCAAATTAAGAGGTAAATAACTCAACCAAAATGTCAAATATCTATCTAAAGCAAGAATAAAGAGTAGACAATGACCCATCAATCCAATCCAATCAGAATACTGTCTATATAGAACCTATTTGGGAGTTTCTCTTATTCGACAACAACCACTTATGAGCCAGTGATTGTATAACAATCTCGTTCAGGTTTTCACAACCGTTCAATCCTTGCAAGGGTAAAGAATGAATTGATCCACAATGGATCCAATCAAACAAGTCCTCTATTGTTTCAGGGATCAATCAAGAGGTAACATTTGACTTAATGGTTCAATTCTCTCCTACGTTTGACGTCGTAGTTAATGAGTTTGAGTTGGACTTACACTTGCTCAATTTGGTGCTCGATACTCCTCCCAAGACTCAATGCTCATAAATAATAAAACTCCGTCAATCCAATCAAGGAGTCTCATAAAGACACATATCACTTCATCAATTCTTTCACAATTGAGCCTTTCGACCTATCGACCATCTAATCAGTTCTCAATCATGTCTCTAGAGGGGCTTAGACCAATCATCAAGGAGACTATCAACTAGACCAATCTTTAGAGTTCATTTATGAAGACTCTTAGGACCATCAAGTTCCATCAACCTATCATCATACTCACATCAACATTCTCAAATCAAGGCTCTAGACTCAATCCCTAGGTTCATTCATGCAATCTTTTATGAAGTAATATGTAGGGTTTATGAAACAACTAAAAGTATTTATTCAGTAATTCAAATTTGTGATGATCAACATATGAAAATACATAGAATGTATCTAATTTGTAAGAAAATATGCATAAAGACCCAATACTTTCATTTATCAATTTATCTCAAGTAAGGGGCACATGGAAGAACAATTTCATGCTTTAGGTTAGCCTTACCTACCTGGAATGAAGTTTAACAATAGATTTACATAGGTTTCGACGTCAATCGCTCGAATTCCTAACTTCTTTTCTCCTCTCCTTAGCCTTAGTTTCTGTTAGAACGTTTAGAAGGCTTAGAAATGGATTTTAAAACCCTTTTTATGCTAAAAAGAACCTATATTGTTCATGGGTTAAGTTTAGGCGGGGTTGAGAAAGGTCTGGAATGTCCTTCGATAAAAGCTAAAAATTTGTCCTTCGAAACACCAAGTCCACTTCGCGGACTTGAGCATTTTATGGGCATTTTCGCTGAAATGTTTTTGATCGAGTTTCTAATCCCGCAAAAAATATTAGGATCACCATTAAGTTCAAATCCGCGACATGGACATGTCACACACTTTTATGAAATTGTATTTTTACTTCGAAAAATTATCTTTTAATCTGATTGCTCTAAAAATCAACCAGGACCATTTTCTCACACAATTTTTCATGTTGATCGCATTTTCGGCCTTGGATTTTTCAAAAGAGTTTGGGAAGACAGTTTAAGCCAGTGTCTCTCACCTAGGAGTTTGGTAATTTTACTGGTTGTAATAACATGATAAGCTTGGAGTGATTTTGTGGGAAGCCAAAGAGGGCTAGAGTATTCTTGTTTCTTCAATATATGATAACCGGTTATTTTGTGTTGTTACTATCATAATGAACAAATTTCAGTGAATATATAGTTCATATTAATTAGTCATGATATATTTATAGTATTACATGGATATCATTATGACTTTATTACTATAGTTGGTAATAAAAATAATTATTTTAACCAATTTCTATAATAAAAAATTAGCTATGAAATTTATCTCTAAATAGTCGCTAGCTAACTTGATTTTTCGATAGTATATTGATAATGAAGTTTTACTTTATAGAAACAAAAATTATTTGTAGCCGGGGTGAACAAAATTAAATCGACCGCAATTCGAGACAAATCGAAAAAAGTCTGACTAATGGCTTGGTTTGACTTGGTTTGATATTAAAAAAGAAATTAACTATACTTAGTTTGGTTTGGTTTGGTTTTAACTTTAAAAGTCAACCCGAGACCAACCAAATCCGATATTATATTTATAACTTTTAATATTTATTTTATACATAAAAGTTTTTATTTTGATATAATTTATCAATATTTCTTATACTTCTTTATCATTTTTATTTTAAATATATTATTTCAAATTTAACTTAGAATTTTGAATGGTCCAATAACAGTAATAGTTCATAGATAATATTCCATATAATTCTAATAAAGTTTGAATTAAATATATACTAATACTAATATAAAAAGTCAACTCAACACTAAGAATGACAATAATGTTGAATATTTATTGTTTAATTTTATATTAATTTAGACAATTAAAATACATAGCCTAATTTTAATTTTTCATTAGTGTTTAGTTATAGAATTAATGCTTATTTTATTTTAGCATGATTTAGTACTTTTAAATTATGATCATTTTCATTGACTTATTTATTTGCAAAATTTATTTTATACGATTTCTTTATTATTTTTGTTGAATATTATAATATCATCACTCATATCATATTTTGTGTTATTTTCTTAAGAAATACCTAAGATAGTTTTTTTTTGTTGAACTAGAAAAATATTTGAAGCACAAGTTACTATATGTTTGTATCAGTACATGACCGAAAAAATTCAAAAACTTGAGAAATTTGAAAAAATCCACAAACTCGAAAAAGTCCAGCAAAACCTGAAAATGCCCGAGGTTGAAAACTCGAATTTTATTAGTTTAGTTTGATTTATAAATTTAAAAGTTCAATATAAATAATTTGATTTGATATTTAAAAAATCTGAATCAACTCGATCTATATACACCCCTATTTATAGCTAATACCTTTTACTTTGCAATGCTGTGGTAAGTAGTTACTTAGCATCATACAGTTATCGCAGATGAAATTAAGTAAATATACATGTAATATACTCTTCATATAGCATTTACAATATAATTCAATTCTAATGTTAGCTTTTCAAAATAATTATGCAGCTGTATGTAATGAACCCAACGAACAGCACTCAGTAATGAGGTCCTTAAACATTGGGACTTACATTGTGGTAGAGAAGGCACTTGATGAAAAAATTATAGATGATTTGTGGCAATTTGTTTTGAGGAAAAAGATAAAAAAAGAAAAGGTTGGAGAAGGATTTGAAGAAAATGGAGTTATGGGGAATGTTGATGGTAATGGTAACAACAATGTTGTTGGACATACTGAAGAACAACATGGAAGGAAGAATACTGTGCCTAAAAATGAGGAACAAAGCAACAATGGATCTGAGGTTGAAAATGATATCGTATCGAATGAAAAATGCAAGCTGAGGAAAAAAAGAGGCAAGAAGATTAATCTGAAGATTGTTAATGAGAACATTGGAAAAAAATCCCGCACATTATGGACTGATGATCTTCATGCAAAATTTATGAAAGTTGTACAACATCTTGGTGAAGGAAGTATGTTTACTTCACAATTTATTTTAATTTTTTTGAGCATTCATTTTTATGAAGCAATCTGATTGTTGTAATCAATTACATTAACTTATTGAATTAAGATGTAGTGATTATTGTATTTAATTACTTTCTTTGTAGAATGTTTTCCTAAGCAAATTTTGGAATTTATGGACGTGCCTGGTCTTACAAGGCAGCAGGTTGCAAGCCATCTACAGGTAATTTACTAAAAATTTCTAAGTGATATATTATATATTATTTGTGCTCTTTTGTTAGGAATGAAGTCATTTTCTTGTTATTATAACATGTTTTCCTTGAAAAGTATTTTCTTCAAAAAACTATACGAAATAAGTTTTCTTGCGGCGTTATAATTTTGACTTTAGTCAACAATCGTTTAAACTTTCATCAATATTTTGTACTCAAAATTATCAAAACACTATTAAATTTAGTTATTTAGTCATATTACTATCAACAAGTCAATCTGTTACACTTCGTGCAATGACAAAAATATATGAGTTAGTTTAGGTGATCATTTTATATAACTTAGTCCTATAAAAACAAGAAACATGAAAAACAGTTCAATTGATTTTCATCTATTTAAAATATGTCTAAACTGTCAAATCTTCTTTTAAGTAAAAGTGTTAATAAATAATAATGCCCAACTTAAAGAGCTTTCAAAATTATGTAAATTTGTCACGATCCAATCTATCGGGTCGTGCAGACACCTACTCTAATATCTAGATAGGAGAACCCTTATCATCTATAACGGTTCAAATATAGGTGTGATGATACTTGCCTTATCTCACCAAGATAAGTCAGCTTAAACTTGATTATGCATATAAAAGCGAAAATATAGAGGAAATGAACTCTCAAAATAACTAAATATGTGAAAACTAAATCAAACTTTTTAATACCCTCAAAATCTGATTGTCATGTGTACAAGCTATTAATGTATTATAATAGAATTGAAAGATATTACTAGTCTCCACGTCATTGTTTCTCGATAGAACAAAAACATAATAATGAAACATGAGATCCTGTTAAAATGATTAGCAACTACTTCTCAAGTCTCGATAGAAAAGCCTCAAACTGAATATAGAAGAAAGGCAATTAAGAAGATCCCGACTTGCAATCGACAAAACTAAAGAAGCAAGGAGTGAACACCTAACAATACATCAACAAGCAAACTACTAAACACAAAGTAAAGCAAAGTAGAACACGAGTACTCCTATCACTCCAACCGAACCTCCACAACTACCACCTACATAACAATTAGCCTTACCTAATAGTTCACAATTCACTTATTGACACGTAGTTCAATAGTAAATCACCATTAATATAGGTCATCAATATCAAGTTCATCAATTAAAAAGGTCACTAAAGGAGTATTTACAATTCACAAATGAATTAACGAAGATGTCATCATTGAATAAGATCACAAAGGAGTCCAAGTACGAATGAAGCACTCCATTCATCATACAATCCACAATATTCCTGACCAGCCTCGGATGGATTGGATAAGCTTCTATAATTTCCTCTCCTTGTAGGCATATGCTATGAACCCTGACTAGTATCGCACAATCCATGATATGCCTAACCACCCTCGGATACTGGTGTAGATGCGTAAACTAGTCCTCAATGCTAAAAATAACCACTCTGTCTATAAGATACTTTACCTCTAGATAAGGTACCAGAAAATTAACCAGATGCATGGGCCCTTTTAAGTTCCACAAACTCTTCTCTCTCCATGAAATCTACCTCTTTAGGAGTGCTTACAATGGATTGAAAGGATGTCCTAAATGTTGCCTATCAAATAGAGAAAGTCAATCCCCTCATGAATCTATGAATCCTCTCTATCTCATTTGGAATAATGGTAATAGCACGCCTAGACAACTTACAAAAATAAGCCTAATACTCTGTGACGTATAAGCTTTCCTATCCTAGTCTCTCGAACCTCAAGAAACTCTTCTCTCTTATGTTTTAAAGGATGAAGCAGTCACAAAAAAATACCACTTTTCAGTTTAAAAAAGAATGATCTAGTTTGACTTGGCACAAAATTTAAGAAAATAAAGAAGATTTTTTAATCTTGTGATCCTAAATTAAAGTTATGTCAAATGTACTAAAATTTCCTTTAATCTAGTGACCTTAAATACGCCACATGGAAAGTTGAAATTAAAGTGTTAGCAAAAATGAAAGGGATCATTCTATTTGAAACAGACTAAAAAGAAAAGTAGGTCATTATTTTTGAAACAGAGGAAGTATAAACATCTCAAGATATTGAAGGAGATCCAACTAGAAAAGACCCAAAATAAATCCTAACCCACTCTCTCATTGGCCCCGGAGCTAAAGAGTAGCATATCAAACTCTATATGACTCAACTAATCCAACTGTCTCTAACAACTCTCTACATGTGGTTAGAAACACATGCCCATCCTCAATCTTTTCACCTTGAAACTGAGGTTGGTCCATCTTCGTGAACCTCCTCTACTTGGGATGCTTATCCTCGAACAACACAACCAAAGGAATACCCTAAAACCCCAACTATTGGTTCAAGATTACCTTGATACACCCTTCACTTGTAGCAAAGGCACACCACTCTTGACCAAGTGACGAAGTCGAGTGACAAATGTCCTAGGACAAAAGGTAAGTACCTATGGTTCCTTCCTCCCCTCCCGTTCATCTTGCATCTAGTCTTGAGGAGACTTCAGGCCGTTGTCCTTCTAGCCCTTCTCCTTCCCTGCTAAAATGAATAAAAACTTAGCCAATGTTTTTTATATCAGGATGAAAGTGTACTTTGGGTCAAAGGCAGTTAGTTCTATGAGGTATGATTATTGATCTTGAGGTTGGGAACTTTCCTATGGTTTAGTAGTTGTTAAATAAATTAGCATTTTAAGGATAGATAAATCTATTAGAGGAGGCGAAAGAGGAGGAGTAATAGACTTAGGAGGCAGTAAAGAGAGGTCATGATGGGTTCTCATGGTGGGAAGTTCCACAGAAATGAGGGTTTTATTTTTTGGGTGGGTAATGATGAAGAATATTATTTGTGGGTAAGGGATAGGGGGTTTATCGAGAGAGGATTAGAAGGCAGGTAATTCTATAATAGGGTTTTGATGATTATGAGAAATATCATAATAGGGTTCGCTGATAGGGAGGGATATGAATGGATGTGGAGAAAAGTTTTTATCAGGCGATGGGGAAGAGGTGAACGACTTATTGGCCGCAAAAAATAGGAAGAGGAAAGTAGTGAGAAGTAGATGATGGATGAGCCATAGGTGACAGACTATGGTGAGGAGAAAGGGTGACTACGAAGGTAGAAAGGGTTTTTCCCCTGAGTGGGAGTCTTAGGTAGGGTGGAGATGGATGATCCTCCTTGAGATAAAGTGAAGTCTTCATCATTGTAGTAATCAATAAGAACAGGTAGAATAAGGTTGTTCTTTGGTCTAGAAGATGATGGGAATTGAAGAAGACATTATGTATTAAACAAGGCAAGGAGAAACATTTAAGTGTGAGAAAAGATACTTCCCATGTAATAAGGGTTTGAAAGATAAAGGGTACAAAAGTCTAAACTTGATGTGTTTGCTTTGTTATACTATATTTGGCTGGTAAGATAATGCACTACATAAATAATGGCATTGAGGTAGAGTGCATACCTTAGAAGTGGAGATCCTAGTGCTTGTAAGCATATGTACTTATGTATCTTAGGTATAGGAAACTAAGGGTAATATCATCAAACTTGAGTATGCAATATGCCATCTAGTTGAGTGTGTATGTACCTAAACCAGTATTTGGGTGAGAGAGTTTAGACACAAATTGAAAATAATATTCAAATTGCATTGTCTCTGATCAGTCAAAGAGTATGGAGACTGAGTGTTATTGTTGGTACACTATCCTAAGAGCTAGTCGGCTTTCCTAAAACTATTCTCTTTCTAATTCTTTGGCGAATATATTTTCCACCGAGTCCTCCATTTTAGAGAATGTCATAATGATGTGACTTTTCTCGTATTAATATACATCAATGTATTTTGTCTTTTTATGTTGTATTGGATTTTTTATCACGTTGAATTCACTTGTGTTTCAAATTTTATAATAATTCAACCTATAGTGACCCCGAAGTCCTAAAGCTACTATTTGATCCATAAACATTGAGCACATCGTGATACAATAGCTATATACTCAAGCTTCAATAGTAGACAGTGTAACAAAATTCTACTTTCAAGTGGCCCATATATGTTGCAAATGTTATCAGCATCCTGATGGCTTCGACTCAAGCTATGGGTGCAAAGGTTTTATCATAATCAATCCCTACTTCTTAATTATAATCTTGAGCTACAAGTCTAGCCTTGTTTCTTGTGATGATTCCTTGATCATTGATTTTGCTTTTTAACATTCATTTTTTCTACGACAGTACGTTTCTAGGGTCTAGGAGCTAGGTTCTATACCTTGTTCACTCAAACTGATTCAGTTGTTCTTTCATAGAAATTATCCAATTGTCATCCTATATTACATCTTTGATGTTTTTAGGTTCAATGAAAGAAATGTAGGCTAAGAAGGCACACATGTTCCTTAACTTAAACCTAGTATGAATGCCAAAATTGAGAGGAATGAGTATGTTTTATACTATATATGAACTTTTCTATTTTCAATTGTTCATTTGAATATCTTGTCCAATAATAAGAGAGGATGAGTTAGGTTCAATATTGTTGTTGGCATGAAGTGAATCAGTCAAGGAGGAACCAGGTTTAGTTTGACCATGTTAGTACTCTACAACTCATTCTCGACAAATTCCTCATTTTTCAACAATTGATTCTGGGACACTTGCATTTTCCTCATAGGAATCAGTTCTACCATTGTCAAAGTCGTCATCATCATCTTCGTTGTGATTGATCATGCCTATTTTATCAACTTACATTTCTTTCTCAATCAATGGATTGGCCTCATAATGTACAATGTGTGCACTTTGTTGAACACATTTGGTTCTTTTGTTAAACACTTTATAGGCTTTACTTTGTGATAAGTACCCTAGAAAAATTTTCTTATCACTTTTGGCACTAAAGTTTTCTAAAGCATCCTTGCCATTGTTATGTACATCACATACACAATCAAATACTCTTAGGTATGTAAGATTTAGTTTTTTGCCTTTTTGTAATTCATAGGAAATTTTGTTCTATACAGACCGAATCATACACCTATTGATTTGATAACAGGCAGTGTTAATAGTCTCCGCCTAATATCCCTTTGGAAGGCCACTGATAATCAACATGATTTGTGCCATGTCTTCTAAGATTCTAATTTTTTTCATTCGACCACATCATTTTTTGTGGTGTTCTAGGGGTGGACAAGTTATGATCTACGCCATTTTTAGCACAAAATCTTAAGACTTTTTAATTTTTAAATATTATTTCATGATTCAATTTAATGCTAATTAATTCGCATTTCAGTTTCTCTTTAACCAATTTTGGAAAGACAACAAACACATCATATGTTTCTTCCTTTGTTCTTAGGAATAATGTCTAGGTAAATCTGGAGTAGTCACCAACAATAACAATAACATACATTCTTTCTCCACCACTTTGAACGAGCATTGGCCCATAGAGATCCATGTGTAGCAATTTTAAGGGTTTGTGTGTTGAAGCTGGGTTTGACATGCTTTCCTTGGGAACGTTCTCCACAAAATTGATCTTCACTTAATTTCCGTTTAGGCAGTCTTATGACAATATATGTGAAATTAGTTTGATCATTATTGAAAGCTTACATGTCCTGGCCTTTTATGCCATTGAATTGAGTTGTCATCAAATGCATTTAAGCACTTTAGTGTAGGTATTTCAGGACTCATAATATTTATTTTGTGTATTTCACGCCCCAAATCTATACCCTGAACGTGGTCAATACTTGAAAACTATTTTTGGTCCCAAGCGAACCACTTATCTTGACTACTTTATTCAGCGGAAGACTTAATCAATAAATGATATGTTAGAATTAAATACAACTACTATATCAATGTCTAAAGTCACAATAAGTAAACTAACTGAGAAGTTAATAATTTGTAAGAGATACTAAAATACTTTCTACTAGTCTATAAAGCCTCTACAAGTCATACCTAAAGAATGGGCATTGGGACAGACTATGGCTACCTCAAACTAAAAGAAAATAATAGAAACTGAAAGAAATAGCATCAAGGAGCCTCTGACTACAAAAAAGTCTTACCATTGGCTAAGTAGAAATGTTATATCATCTGATGATACGTCTATTGAGGGATTATGCCACCTATGTCAACATCGTTAAATGATGTAGGTCCAAAGGACAACAGTACGTAGAATGTACGAGAATGTAAAATAGCGAAAACAGGAAAACTAAGAAAACAATGCTCAAATCATAGGCTTAATGTAGAAAACAATTCAGTAGCATAAGTGATGTAATATAGTAAAATATCTGATTTAATGCATAAATAAGTGTAACTCAGTCTATGTCTAAAAATAATATATACCTTAACTTGAGAGTTTTTCTAATCTATAACCATCATATGAGCATCATGATCATACAACGTATTGCCCATGTTGCCAGAGTCATCTAATACCTTGCTAGGGTAAGGGATGAAACTTAACTCATGGATCCATCCCAACTGGGTCATCTCAGTGGCATATGAGGAGTCATACATTATTGGTACGATCCTATCCTACGCTGATAGTTTGAGTTCGAGTTATTATTACTCTTACTCATATTGGTGCTTAATACTACTCTCAAATATAATTCATATGCTCATAACTGTAAGAGTATTGTTATTCAAAATACTTCTTTAATCTTTTGGGACATAGCCCAGCTTTAACGTTTCTCAACATACTACTTCTCATTTAGGACTATAACCTTCATCCAAGAATGCCTAACACTTGTATCTTTTCCTCAACTCAATCTTAAGTTAAACATTTAATACATGTGCTTAGTCTAAAGCCCATTTAATTTAAATTATGCTCAAACTCTCTGTAAACACTATAAGAAAATAGTCATTCTTATATTCAAGTAAAACATAATAGGGAAAATAATTCCCAACTCAGTTAGAGTTTTTGTAGTTGTAGTAATACTTCAAGAATTTAAAGACATGTACTCAATAATAAAGTTGTTAGAATAATAATAATAATAAAATAATAAGAATTTCATGATAAGGTTCTAGAATTTCTCCATAAGATTATAAAAATGAAATTGACTTGATTTTTGACTAGAATTCTTTATAAGAAATATAGATTTGGTACAAAAATAGGATTTTAGGTGGCTTTACATACCTGAACACGAAGACTCTTTGAGTTCACTAGATTTTCTCAAGCCCTAGCTCTTCTCTTTTCTTCCTAATTACTTTTCTCTAAATAAAGTATGTGAATGTGAAAGAGAATCAACATAGATTACTAATTTTAGGGTAAAAACGACCTCAAAACGATGGAGTTTTATTCTAGGATGGGTAAGAAAAAAGACTAGAATGCTCTTGCTTTTAAACTAAATGTCAAGCACTGTGATAGAGCAAGTTCACGATATGGACTTGTTCCTTTCAGTTTATTTTTTGATGAAAAACATAAAATGCGTTCAGAATCTGTATTTTTATAAAATGAGGCATAAATCACACCCATTGAGTGCATTTTATGCATATTATGTAAATCATACTTGTTCAGTGCATTTTATGGATAAAATGCAAAAATGCACTATGACAGAGCTATCACGTAACTTTCTGGTTGTCTAATTTTACTCTGAAAAAGTCATCTTTGAATCTCATTGATCTAAAATTCAACTGATACCAATTTTTTAAATAATTGTTTTTATGTTGATCGATATTTCAACCTCGAATTGCTAAAAAATTTAGGATGATGCATTATGAGCAATCTTTTGTCTAATAGTATTTTGGTAATTTTCAAGATGTAACAATATCTCCCCCTTGGGATTATTCATTCTTGAATGATAATGATACTATGAATTTACTCAAGGCACGAATGTTATTCTAGAACTCAAGCATATAAGATTACTCAAACTAAAACAAATGCCAATATTTTGAAGTCAAGAGTGGGATTTTACCTTTGAGATTCTCATTGGGGGGATGGGGACACGAAAAATATAGATACTTTGCTTTCATAGCTTCCTCATTTCCCATGTAGCTTTCTCAACGAATTGATTTCTCCAAAGCTTCTTTAACCGAACAATATCCTTAGTCCTCAATTTGTGAACATGGCGATCAAGAATTTGGACTAGAATCTATTTATAGGACAAGTTATCTTTAATACCAACACTCCCAACAGGAACAACTAAAGAGAGATCTCCCAAAAACTTCTTAAGAATGGTGATATGGAATACCAGATAGATAGCAGTCAGCTCGGCTGGAAACTCCAACTCATATGCAACATTACTAATTCTTATTATAATCTGATAAGGACCAATATATCTAGGACTCAACCTTTCTTTTCTTAAAAATCTCATGACACCTTTCATGGGCGAAACTTTCAAGTACACCCAATCATTTACTTCAAACTCCAAGTCTCTCCTTCTAATATCGGTATAAGATTTTTGTCGGATTTGGACTGTCTTTATTCTCCCTTGAATAACTTTCACCTTTTTCATAGATTGAGAGACCAAATCAGGTCCTACCAATCCAACTTTGCCAACTTCGAACCTCCCAATAAGCAATTTATACCTCCTACCATAAAGAGCCTCATATGGTGTCATTTGTATGCTATCTTGAAATTGTTATTATAAGAAAAATCGATCAAGGTTAAATGATTATCTCAGTTATCTTTGAAGTCTATAACACCTACCTTTATAATGTCCTCAAAAGTCTGTATAGTCTACTTTGTCTGCCCATCGATCTGAGGATGAAAGGCTATACTAAGATTCACCTTCGTAACAAGCCCTTTCTGAAAAGGACTTCCAAAACTATGTTGTGAACTAGGATTCTCTATCTAAAATTATGGATAAGAAAACCCCATGCAATCTAACGAACTCCTTAATATAAAGTATGGCATAGTTCTCAATTGTATCAGCCATCTTGACCGGTAGGAAGTGAGTTGACTTGGTCATTCAGTCTACTATTACCCATATCAAATCATGTTATCTATAAGATCAGAGTAAGCCTGTTATGAAGTTTATGTTGATTATCTCCCACTTTCACTTTGGGATTTCAATATTATAGGCCACACCACAAGGCCTTTGGTGCTCTACCTTAACTTACTGGCAATTCGGCCATCTAGACACCAACTCGGCGATGTTGTTCTTCATGCCATCCCACTAATAAATATCTCGCAAGTCTCTATACATTTTTGTTGCACCTAGATGTATAAAATATCTGGTGTTATGAGCCTTAGCCAGAATCATATATCTAAGACCATCAACACTCGGTACACATAGTCTACCTTGGTATCTCTGAATTATATCTCCCTCTTTTGCAAATGTTAATACCTTCTGTTTCTAAACATCTTCTTTCAATTGGAGGAGGATGGGATCCTAGTCTTGCTTCTCTTTCACCTCCACCACTAAAGACGACTCTGCCCCATTTTTTACAATCGCACCACCTTCGTCAAAATCCTCAATCTGCACTCCCAAGCGCCAGTCTATGCACTTTCTTAGCTAGTTCTTTCTTTCCATCCTCAATATGTGCAGTGCTCCCACAGTCAACCATCTAAGAGAATCAACAACTACATTAGTTATACTTGGGTGATAGAGGATGCTCATGTCATAGTCCTTCAACAGCTCTAACCATCTCCTCAGCCTCAGGATCAACTCTTTCTGACTGGAATATATACTATAAGCTCTTGTAGTCAGTGAACACATCCACATTCCCACCATAAAGATAGTGTCTCCAAATTTTGAGAGTAAACACCACAACAGCAAGCTCAAGATCATGAGTTGGATAGTTATTCTTATGTGTTTTAAGCTAACTGGAGGCATATGCTATTACCTTGCCTCTCTGCAACAATACACACCCCAAGCCAACTTTTGAAGTGTCACAATATACAACAAAGCTATCTATTCCTTCAGGTAGGGACAAAATTAAGGTTAGAGTTAGCCTAGTTTTCAACTCCTATAAACTCTTCTCATAAATTTCATACCAAGGGAATTTAGTCTTCTTCTAAGTTAGCTTCACAAGCTTCAGACCCGGGGAACTTAACCTTCTTCTAAGTTAGCTTAGTCAAGGGGTCTGAGATAGAAGAAAACCCCTCTACAAAATGCATGTAGTAACCTGCCAAAACCAAGAAACTCCTTATCTTTATTGAAGTTGTGGGCCTTGGCCAATTCTTTACGGCCTCAATCTTTTGAGAATCAACTTAAATGCCCTCACTAGAAATAATATGACCTAGAAACGCCACAGACGCTAACTAGAACTCACATTTAGAAAATTTGGCATATAACTACCGGTCCTTAAGGGTCTGAAAGATAATTCTAAGATGGTTTGCATATTTTTACTTACTTTTAGAGTAGATCAGGATGTCATCAATGAACATAATGACAAATATATCTAGGTATTGCTTTAACACTAAATTCATAAGGTCCATAAAAGTTGTAGGGGTGTTAGTCAGACCAAAAGACATGACATAGAATCTGTAGTGTTCATAACGGGTTCTAAAAGTTTTTTTTGGGGTATCACTTTATCTAAATTTCTACTGATAATAGCTGGATCTGAAATCTATTTTAGAGAAGCAAGTGGCACCCCGGAGTTAGTCAAATAGGTCATCAATTCTGGGGAGGGAATACTTGTTCTTTATGGAGACCTTCTTTCACTGACGGTAATCTATACACATTCTAAGGGAACCATTCTTCTTTCAGATGAATAGGACTGGAGCACGCAAGGTGATACACTTGGTCTAATAATGCCCTTATCTAGAAAATCTTTTAACTGCATTTTTAACTCTTTCAACTCTTTTAGGACCATTCTATACGGAGGAATTGGTATAGGCTAAGTACCTGAAAGGACATCTATCCCAGAGTCTAACTTCCTATCGGGAGGGAATCTAGGTAGATAATTAGGAAAGACTTCATAAAACTCATTTACAACTTGAACATACTAGAGAGAAGGTGTCTCGACATCAGAATCTCTAACTCCGACTATCTGATAAATTTACTCCTTAGAGATTAACTTTCTATCCTTAAGGTATGAAATGAAATGACCCTTAGGCACGACCAAACTACCTCTCTACTCTAAAACAAGCTTATTTAGAAACTTAAACTTGACAACTCTGATTCTATAATCAATGGAACCATAGCAAGCATGAAGTCAGTCCATGCTAAGAATGATATAAAAGTCTACCATATCTAACTCAACTAGATCAGCTAAGGTATCTTTATTTTAGACTGAAATAGGACAATCCCTATACACATTTTGAGCTAGTATGGACTCACCCACAGGAGTGGATATACTAAAAGGCTCAAGAAGATGCTCAGGGCTGATTTCAAACTTCATATTTATGGAAGGAGTTATAAAAGATAGAGTAGCACCTGGTTCAAGTAATGCATAAACATCATGATTAAAGACTTTACACATACCGATGACAACAACTAGTGAATCCTCTTGATCTTGGTGGTTGGCCATAGCATACAAACGAATGGTAACCCCACCTATCCCTGAAGTAGCACCCTTAGCAACCATTTTACTTGTTGGTTCAGATGAAGATGGTTGATCCCTATGGCATTCATAATTCTATCTTCCCATCGGGCACTCCTTTAGAAAGTGACCCATTTGTCCACACCTTAAAAAATCATTAGTACCAATAAGATATTCTTTGAGATGAGACCTACCACACTTACAGCATGATGGGTGGTGAGAAGTTCCTTGAGCTATACTCCTTTGTGACTGGGTACCTGGAGCTCTAAAATTCTGGGACCTCTGTTCATGTCTGACCCTTCAAGCAAGCACACTAGTAAATGATGAAGCTAGATTAGATGGCCCTGACTGAAAAGGTGGGCAGCTCCCATTCCTAGCCCCTCTCTTTCCTGTTTCATGGCTGGATATTTTAGCGCTCTTGTTACGAAACTCCTCCCTATCCTTCAACTTCTCCTCCTCAACTTATTGTACATAGGTCATTCGTCTGTCTATATCCATGTCCCCCATTAGCGTAGCTGCCTTTCCCTCCTTGTTAGTCATGTTAGAGAGACCAACTACAAACAAACTCATCCTGCTTCTCATATAGCTACCATATCCGAAGCATAGTAGGACAAGTGAGTGAACTTGTGGTTGTACTCCTACACACTCATAGACTCCCACTTCAAGTTCAAAAATTCTCTTACCTTTGCTCCGATTTAAGTTAAAAAATTCTCTTACCTTTGCTTCTCTCAGCTTTTGCGGGAAAAAACAACCCAAGAAGGCTTTCTCAAATGCATCCAAACTCAAGAGTAGTGCACCTTCTCCCTTAGCCTTCTTCCCCTGGTCATACCATAGCCTAGCCACACCCTTGAGCTTCTACACACCTAACTCCAAAGATACAACATCAACAACATGCATAACTTGGAACACCTTCTACAACTCATATATGAAATTCGCAGAATCCTCACCAAGTACTAACCCTGTCAACTCTGGCGGGTTCATTCTCAGAAACTCATGAATTCTTATAATGTTTGGGGCATCTAGACTACTTGTACCCTTTACTACTTGAGCTAAAGTCTGAATAGCTTGATGGGGCTCAACATTAGAGATATTAGCCTGTGGTGGTTGCTCAGCAGACATAGGTGGGCCTCTTGGCCCCTCATGAACTTATGGTTCAACCTAATTCATGTTCTATCTAGCAGGGTGTCTTTTACCCCTAGCTTGTGTGGGATATCCAACTGATATTCTGGGAGGCAAGATCTGAAAATAACATGTGAACACATGAGTTAGAGGAGGTTTAACAGAGTTAAATTCTGAAGAACAAAATAGAATCCAAAAGAAGGTCAACACTTCCTAATGTCATGTAACCTCCCTATCATGGATGCGGCACGCTTCACACCAATAACAAGGACTCTACTAGAAACAACTTCATAGACAACCTTGGTCACTTAAACTTTGCGCTCTGATACCAAGTTTGTCACGTCTCGAGTCTATATCCTGGACGTGATTGGAACTTGGAAAACATTTCTGGCCCCAAAAAATCACTTGGCCTGACTACTTTACTCAGTAGAAGGCTTAAGCATTAAATAATACGTTATAATTAAACACAACTACTATATCAATGTCTGAAGTCATAATAAGCAAACCAACTAAGAAGTTAATAATCTAAAAAAGACACTGAAATACTGTCTACTAGTTTATGAAGCCTCTATAAGTTATAACTAAAGAATGGGTACTGTGAAAGGCCAAAACTACCTCAAACTAAAAGAAAATAACTGAAACTGAAAGCAATAACATCAAATAGCTTCTAACTACAAATAAGTCTCACCACTAGATAAGTAGAAATGTTGGATCATTTGTTGATACGCCTACTAAGGGGCTTTGCCACCTATGTCTGCATCAAAGGATGACAGTACGCAGAATGTACAAATATGTAAAATAGCCAAAATAGAAAAATTCAGGATACAATGCTCAAATCATAGGCTTAATGTAGAAAATAATTTAGTAGCATAAGCAATGCAATATAGTAAAAAACCTTATTTAATGCATAAATAAGTGCAACTTAGTATGTGTCTGAAAATAATGTATACTTCATCTTGAAAAGTTTTTCCAATTGAAAACCATCATTATAAACATCATGATGATACAACGTCTTATCCATGTTGCCAGAGTCATTCAATACCTTGCCATGGTAAGGGATGAAACTTAACTCGTGGATCCATCTAAATTGGGTCTTCTCAGTGGCATAGGAGAAGTCGTACATTATTGGTATGATCCTATCCTACGTTGACTATGTAGTTTATGAGTTCTATTTATTATTACTCTTACTCATATTGATGCTCAATACTACTCCAAAAATATTATTCACATGCTCATAGCTGTAAGAGTATTGTTATTCGTAATACTTCTTTAATCTTAAACCCATTTAATTCAAATTATGCTCAATCTCTTTGTAAACACTGTTATAAAATAGTCATTCTTCAGTTTAAGTAAAACATAATAGGGGAAATAATTCTCAACTCAATTAGGGTTCTTGTAATTGTAATAATACTTCAAGAATTTAAAGAGATATACTCAATAATAAAGTTCGTAGTATAGCAATAATAAAATAACAAAGATTTCATGATAAGGTTCTAGAATTTCTCCATAAGATTATAGGAATGAAATTTACATGAATCTTGACTAGAATTATTGATAAGAAATATAGATTAGGCCCGAAAATAGAATTTTAGGTGGCCTTACATACCTAGACACAAAGATTCTTGGAGAATTCACTAGATTTTCTCAAGCCCTATCTCTTCTCTTTTCTCCCTAATTGCTTTTCTCTAAATAAAGTACATGAAAGTGAAAGAGAATGAGCGTAGGTTTCTAATTTTAGGGTGAAAACAACCTCAAAATGATGGGGTTTTAGTCTAGGATCAGTGGAAAAAAGGTTAGAATTTCCTTGCTTTTAAAATTGAATGTCAAACACTGTGATGGAGCAAGTCCGTGACGAAAACTTGTTCCATTTCAGTTCTTTTTTTGACGAAAAACATAAAACGCATTCAAAATATGTATTTCTATAAAATAAGGCATAAATCACACTCATTTGGTGCGTTTTGTGCATATTTCTGTCAATCGCACTTGTCCAGTGTATTTCATGAATAAAATACAAAAATAAACTGTGACAGAGCAAGTCCGCGACGCAGACCTATCATGTAATCTTCTGGTTGTGCAATTTTGCTCTGAATAAGTTATTTTTTGATCCGATTGACCTAAAATTCAACCGAGACCATTTTCCCACATAATATTTCACCCTGATAGCTATTGCATCCTCAAATTTTCCAAAACGGTTTGGGGTATGCATTATGCGAGCAATCTTTTGCCTAGGGGTATTTCGATAATTTTTAAAGTGTAACAATAAATATTTTTATGCCTTTTTCCTGTGAGAACCAGTTTCTTAGAGTTGGAGCTAGTTACTTGACATTTATCTGAGGTGAAGAGTACATCATTCCCTTTGTCACACATTTGTGACACTAAAGAGATTATGCTTGAGTCTCTCAATGTAGTACACGTTGTGTGTTGCATGAGAGTATGAAGATCCTACTTTTCCAATTCGCATGATTTTTCCTTTCTTTTTATTTTTAAAGGCCACACTTCTTCCATGAAAATCATTCTTTAGAAGGGAATTGTCTTTGTTGTCTATTATGTGTTTGGAGCAAGTGTTGTTTATATACCAGAAGCTTTAATTTACCTCATGTTAGTTCCTGCACAAGTAACTAACAATTAGTTTTGGGTACCCATATCCACTGAGTCCCTGTTTATAAGGTAAAGGATTAATCAAGTCTTTCATGACCTATCTTAGTAGGTGCTTATTTATAGGAACTCATTTTTTAGTTCTCATACCATAAGTCATTTTTAAACAAGTTAGGTTATCTTTTATGAACATTTTTCTTTTTGAATACATTATTTTGATGGTCTGGTTGTCCATAATGAGTGCATAGCATGTTTGAGCTAGCAATTTTCATTTATTTTTAGCACATTTTCATTAAAGTTGATTCCATGTCTGAAACCTTTTTGAAATTCATCAAGCAGTAAGGAGGATTTTTTTCACCTCATATTGTGCTCTAATTTCATTTTAGTCTACTTGAATTCCTTAAGAAAGGCTTCATTTTTTGTGATCATAGAGTTTATCCTGTTGCTTAATATTTTTGAATTTTCTTTCAGTGCCATGCAAACATGATTTTTAACATTATTTTGTCTTCTGAAAGAATTCAGATTGTTTATCTCTTTTTGAAAATTTTGATTAAGATGTTATAGATTCTCATTCTCAGTTCTCAGGAATGCATATTCTTTTAGTATTTTTTCCTCACATGTAGAGAAATATGCATCGATAAGGATGTAAGACAAGGATTCTAGTTTCTTCTTTGAGTAAAGATGATTTTTCTTAACTTGGTTGAAACTTATCTTGAATTTCTTGTTACTGTCTTCATTGCCCTTTGAATCGGTTCCAACCATTAGCGTCATGATGTTTTCTCTTGATTGACCAACCTTTCCTTCATCTTCCTCTGAATCAGTGCCATCTATTTGTTCCTCAATGGTATCTTTAGCTTGAAAGATATCCTCATCATCAACCAACTCAGACAATGCTACAAGTGCCAAGAATTCAATTTTTTTGTCTCTTCCATTGCTAGCAATGATTGATTTTAAGGTCTTTCTTCATCAAATTCTTCACCGGGAGAGCTCCCCATTGTAACGAGTGCCTTTTCCACACTTAGATCAGCCTTTTAGTTTGTCATCCTTCAATTATTTTTGGAATGCACAATTCTTCCCGGCCTTTTTTGCCTTTATTGTTCTTCTTATACTCAAGTGTCCATTGAGGGCCGAATTTTATGAAGTGATTTGGGTCCCACGCTTGTGATATAATTATTCTTTGAAATCCTTGTCCGATAGTTTTTGGGAGCTCTTCCTTTGGCTAGCCCCTCCCCTTTTCAACATTCTTTGAAACCTCTTAATCATTAAAGCAATGTTTTCTTCCTCAAAATCATTTCTTTCAGTTGCCTTGAGAACTAGGTTCTTCTCTTTTGTCTTGTCCTTAGTTTCCAATTCATAATGAGCTTATCAATCATCAGCTTGTCAAGATCATGTGCTTCTGTAATTATCTGTCCTTTGTTTTTCCACAATTCAAGTAGAACACTCAAAAGCTTTCTGATTGCGCCTTTTCAGTTAGGATTATTATCTCCCAGTAAGTAGATCTGATTAGTAATTGTCATGAATCTGATGTCCTGGATTGTCTCACCTTTCATTATTCAGAATAGCTTATACTGCCTATTCATAAAGTTGAAAATCATACTACCAAAGACAACTAAATCAGTGTGAATTTATCAATTGAAGTAAATATTTAGACACCACAACTATCAAAAATATAATCCTTAATCTCATTTATGTATCATCATTTGACTTGACACGATATTTAAGAAAAAAAGATTTTTAAAAAAAAATTATGGTCCAAAACAATGCTTGAATATACTTAACTGTTAAATTTAGTGTTGGCCGAAAAGGCAAAGAAAACTTATATTTGAATACAAACGTAGTTTGAATACCTCGTAACACGATGTAAAATTTTATCTAGATATTTATATATATTATTCTATTTATTTTCATAAAGTTCATGATAAATATATTACATTTATATATGTTCGACCATAGTCTATTATTTTTTAAATGAATGTCTCCTAATTTGATCCAATTCTTTTCATTTTCTTTTTCAGAAATGTCGTAATAACAATGGAAAGGTTTCAAAAGCGCTCAAAAATAAGCACGCTGCCTCATCAAGCCAAGGAAATTCAAGTGATTCTCAACAAAGAGGTACCTTTAAAAAGCTTGGAAGAATGCCTCCTCTTCAAACAAATGTTCCAAATCAAATTCAAAGGGGTCCAGAGTTTCCATTTCCAACTCTCAATACCAACAACATTTTTGCTAGAGGTGAGAGTGCAGTTCAACGTCACGTTCAATTCAGCACTACAAACCCAATCAACAACCCGCATTTGTACCTCCAAAATAATGTTGATAGTGGGATACAACAACAAGATGACCCATCTTTTAGAATGCCAAGCACAGAAGGACTAATTATTGAAAGCATTGATAATAACCATGAGTTGGTGCCTCATGTCATGGATGATTATGCTCAAAATGGGTACAACTTAAATATAAATGTTACCAATGGAACAACATCTCCAGATAGCACAATGACGGCTGGTACAAATGTTGGAGCATCAAATGCTAATTTTCAGCATTATTTTAATATACCAAAAATGTTTGATCCAAGCAATGTTGTCGCGGCACAAGATGTGGGTGATTCAAATGATAAGAAAACTGATGATGCGTATTTTGATTTCGATGATGTGCACTTCAGTTTAGATGACATGGATTTTCTACGCCGATTTCTTGAATCAAGCTCTGACTTACCTAATGAGCAAAATGGTGAGTTTGATCAAGTTTACTCTGATGATCAGGTTAGTACATCTATGTTGCTTTGCTTAGTATTACAAAAGTTAATTTTTGAAAAATATTTTTTTAAGTATATTTGAATAAGACAATGTTTTTCATTTTGGCAAATAATAAAAGGAACTTTATTATCCTTCTTTTGGTGCAAAACATTTTCTCGAAAATATTTTCTAGCAATCAAACAAGAAAAAAATAGATTATTGTTTTAATATTTTCTATCAAATCAACACATTCATAATATCTAATAGGTTTTATCTTAAGGCGCGTGTGCAGGTTGCAGCGACTCAGAATGTCCAGTTTTCAGAAGTAGCAAATTTTCCTAATCATCAGGTTAGTGATTTTATTTAACTTGACTACGCTTTATTTATTTGAAATATTAGTTGGATAGGATGAAATTTTTTTATATTAAAAAAGATTGATGAACTATATATTTATGTTGTGTAAAATTTGGTTAATGAAAACTCCATAGATGGAGCTTGAGAGCTTATGAATAGAGACTGAGCAGAGATTTAGAAGAAGAGAGAATATTAGTTTGTATTTCTTAGAGAAGAAGAAAGAGTTATATTGTGTGCTATCACATATGCACATGCATCTTGTATGATGCTCATTTATACTACAATGTGTAACTAACTTCTAACTAACATAACAAACTTATAACCAACTCACTTAACCATAGTAACTTGCTAATTCAACACTATAGTTAACACTCCCTCTCAAGCCTATGGTTTGAACAAGTTCATAACACCTATGTTGTTCAGCAGTAGGTGGTGTTGTGGCCTACCAAGGCCTTTTGTGAGTAGGTCAACTAGTTGATCTCTTGTATGGATTGACTCAGTCTTGATCTTCCCTTGGTGAATCCTTTCTCTTACAAAATGACAGTCTATGTCAATATGTTTGGTTCTTTCATGGAAGATTGGATTTGCAACAATTTGAATTGATGCCTTATTGTCACAGTACATCTTCACTGGTGACTCAATATGAATTCCAGTTCTTTGAATAATCCTATCAGCCAAGTGATCTCAACTGCACAGTTTGCCATGCTTCTAAACTCAGCTTCTACTAAGCTTTTAGACACAGTTTCCTGCTTTGACTTCCAAGAGACTAAAGATCCACCAAACTTAACTAGATAGTCACTGACAGAACTTCTAGTTTCTAGACAAGCTCCCCAATCTGAGTCACAATAGGCAGTGAGTTGGTTTGTGTCTTCAGTAGGCAGTAGTAGTCCAAGACCTAGTGCCTTTTTTATATATCTGACTACTCTGAGTGTTGCCTCCATATGTGATTCTTTAGGGCAATGCATGAACTAGCTCAATGCCTGAACTGAGAAGAATAAGTCAGGTATGGTCATGGTCAGATAGAGTAATCTTCTCACTAGTCTTTGATATCTACCAGGATCCTAGAGTGTATGGTTTGTTGAGTCCTTTTCCTGAGAAAACAGTTGATCATACTTAACATAAGTTAGCTTTTGATTTTGTTCAAGAGGAGTGCATGCAAGCTTGGTTCCACCTAGACCACACTCAGCTATCAATTATAATGCATACTTCCTTTGAGACAAATGGATACCTTTGCTAGACCTGGCCACCTCAATTTCTAGGAAGAACTTGAGATCTCTTAAGTCTTTCATCTTCAATTGCTTTTGTAGGTCATTTTTTGTATTATCTATAAGAATTTGGTTGTTGCCAATGATTAGAGGTCATCAACATATACTAGCACAATAAGAATATCATTCTCAACATGTCTTATGAACAGTGAATAATCATAGTGACTTTGACTGAAGCCTAACTTGATCAGAGACTCTGTCAACTTCAGGTTCCATTGCCTAGGAGCCTATTTAAGGCCATAGAGTGACTTATGTAGACCTTACCATACTCCCATGTCTAGCAAAACCTGCCGGAATGGACATGTATACTTCCTCAAGAAGATCCCCATTAAGAAAGGAATTGTGTACATTCATTTGATGAATATTCCAACCTTTAGAGGCAATAAGAGCCACAATTGATCTTACAGTTACTATCTTTGCAACAGGACTAAAAGTCTCACCATAATCTAGGCCTTCTTATTGACTAAATCCTTTGGCAACCAATCTGGCTTTTAGTCTTTCACCCTCACCTGTGGACTTATAATTTACTTTGTATACCCATTTACACCCAATAGGTTTTATACCTGGAGGTAAATCAACTATGCTCCAAGTGTGATTAGCTTTCAGGGCAGTAATCTCTAGTTCTATGGCCTTAACCCACTGAGGATTAAGAGCAACATCTTTGTAAGTAGATGGTTCAGTCATTGTTGAATAGGTTGGTAGACTAGTGAGATAGGATGAGGATAGTTTATGGTAGGAGAGGTGGTGAGATAAGGGAAAGGAGAAGGTGTTAGCCTTGGGTTGAGTGATGAAGTCTTGAAGCCAAAGAGGAGGTTTACTGGCCCTAGAGGACTTTCTTGGAGGAACAGGTAAGGCAAGAATAGATGTATGTGTTGTAGTTCCTGAAGGAGTGGTAGAGATAACATGTTCATCATCAAACACAAGAGAAGATACAATAGGAGTAGATGATGCAGTGGGAAAATAGGTGTAGTGGAGGTAGTAGAACTGTGAGGCTGGTCTTGAGGAGAACAATTAGTATATACCGTTGTTAGGACTGGGAAAATAGGATCAGAGGAATTCTAGAGATCCTTAAAAGGAAAGAGGTCTTCTTTGAATACAACATATCTATTAACAAATATAGACTTTGACTGTAAATCAAGCAAGACATAGCCCTTCTGAGATAGGGAGTAGCTTAGCATAACTGCAGGTATAACTCTAGGGGAAAATTTGCCAAGTATTTTTGGACAAGCAGCAAAGCATAGGCAACGAAATGTTTTGAGGTGAGTAAGAGAAGGTGGGTGTGAGTAGAGCATTTCAAAGGGAGTTTTATAATTAAGAAGTTTGGAAGGTAGTCTGTTAATGAGGTATACAACTGTAGATACACACTCACCCCAGAATATTATAGGTACTGAGGCTTGAAACCTGAGAGCTTTAGCCATTTGCAAAATGTTTTGTGTTTCCTCTCTGCAATGCCATTTTGCTGAGAAGTGTACACACAAGTACTCTGATCGAAAATACCAAGAGTATCCAGAAGGGAGTGAAATTCATGACTAAAGAACCCATTATCATCGTTTGTTCTTAGATTTTTAACAGTGGTAGAGAACAAGTTATGAATTTGAACAAAGAAGTTTCTTAGTACCATTATTGCATTAGATTTAGAAGCTATTAGAAAGATCCAGGTGAACCTGAAAAAATCATCCACAAGAGTTACAAAGTATTTCATTTCATTATGATCTGAGTAGGAACTTTATATGGACCCCATATATCACAGTGAACCAGTTCAAACATAATCTTTGATGAATGAGTACTAGAAATTAAAGGAAGCTTAGTATGTTTAGCCAAAGGGCAAACAGTACAAGTAGGTAAAATATCCGACTCTAGGATATTAAGACTAAATGACTTCTTTATTATATCTATATGGGAATGTCCTAATCTTTTATGCCACAAAGATATAGAATCAGAACAGGTGGTTGTATTAGCACTGTTTAGGTTTGATTGAGTAGGTGCCACAGTGCTTAGGCCTTCTTTGAGGATGTAGAGCCCTTGATCTTCTCTACCAATCCCCTTGACCTGTCCACTGTAGAGATCCTGGAAAAAATAGAAGTCAAGAAGAAAGATGGCCATACATTGAAGTTCTTTGGTGAGTTGAGAGACAGAGAGAAGGTTACATTTAAACTCAGGAACAAACAACACATTCTCAACGACTTGACCATTCACTACTTTAGTGCTGCCAATATGTGACACTGATACCATATTTCCAGTAGGTAATTGAACCTATCTCAATTTATATTTTGGTAACTTCTTTATTTTATATAACATATCAGACTTAGATGATATGTGATCAGTGGAACCAGTGTCAATTATCCACTCCTTATTTACATACTTAAACACCAATGCAAATAGAACACTACCTGCAGTAGTTGTTTTAGTTGAGTGATCACTTTCACCTTCATTTCCTTTGGTCAGTAGTTGTAGGATCAGATAATATTGATCTTGTGTGAAGAAGGTTGTAGGAGCTGGTGGTTTCATATTAGGAGTGATGTCTCCAGTGTAAGTTGTTCCTGCAGACTGAGAAGTGTCAACTTGATTAGCAAAAAATCTTGAGACACTACCTTTTTTCTTTGACTTCCACCTAGCTGGATAGCCTATAACCTTGAATCATTGCTCCTTAGTGTGTCCTTTGTAGCCACACACTTCATACAAAATAAGAGGCTTATGAGATTTTGATGGTCTATTTTAATTGTCATAATGTCCTCTACTTGGATTCCCACAACCTCCAGAGTGATGGCCATAGTTGCCATTTCCTAGGACTAAGATATCTCCTTCTTTTACACTAGCAAGAGTTGTACTCTCAAGTATTTTATTACCTGGAATAACATGACCAACATGTACTAAGTTCCTCTGACTTTCATGATCAACAATAAGTGATAAGGCCTTATTCAGGTTTGGAAGTGGTGTCTGCATCAAGATTTGTCCCCTAGTTGTTGCGTAGGACTCTCAGAAACTCAAGTAACTGTTGATATTCACCATGTTCTCTAAACTTTCTAGACTCAGCATAAGAACACCCTGGATAAGGCATGATAGAATCAAGCTCATTCAACAAGGTTTTAGGCATAGTGTAGTAGTTTGTAACAATCATAGTCCCTTGAGTAAGACTGTGTATCTCCTTATGCAGCTGAAACAGATGTGTACCATTAATTTTTTCAATCCTTTCCTTCAGATCACACCACTCCTTATGAGCATCACCACCATACACTACATTGCGTGCTTAGTAGACTTGGTCGAACTGCATTCATTATCCAGGATAGGACTACAACATTGCATTTTTCCCAAATATCAGACAGTTCAGGTGAAAAACTAGATTTAGGGAATTTTCCATCAACAAATCCCAATTTGCATTTACCTAGGAAGCCTATACTCAAAGATTTACTCCATAGAACATAATTTTCAGAACCAGTGAATTGGAGAGTAATTAGAGAGCTACTTAGAGTGTCATTTGGATGCAAATACAAGGGATGATTGTGATCTATAACTGGAGTTGTATAGGCAGTCGTTTGATTGGTTGGATGTGCTGAATTTGAGTTTGGATTGCCAGCCTCCATTGATCCAGAGGCACCTTCAGTTGTGTTGTCCATGTGTTTTCTGTTTTCTTCTCAGATTCTCACTCGAAATCTAGAATGCTTACTCTCGATTCAACAGCTCTGCAGTGTTGAACCTAAGCACTCTGAAGCACTTCTAACTCGATTACACAACACACTCTAGCCTAAGAGATAACGTGGCTCTGATACCATGAAAACTCCATAGATGGAGCTTGAGAGCTTATGAATAGAGACTAAGCAGGGATTTAGAAGAAGCGAGAATATCAACTTGTATTTCTTAGAGAAGAAGAAAGAGTTACATTGTGTGCTATCACATATGCACATGCATCTTGTATGATACTCATTTATACTACAATGTGTAACTAGCTTCTAACTAACATAACAAACTTATAACCAACTCACTTAATCAAAGTAGCTTTCTAACTCAACACTCAACTTAACAGTTAACACTCAAGACAATCATATGAAATTAACAATGGGTAAAAGTTTTAAAGAAATTAACTTTTGCCTAAAAGTGAAAGAAGACATTTTCCTCCTTTTGATAAAAATTACTTTCTCCATTTATACTCACTTATTTTCATGAAATATTCTTGTTCACACTCTTAGTCTCATGTGGATATTACCTTATAAAAATAAATATGCAGGTGACAAAGATGTCAAGTGCCCAGTTTGAAGAAGAAATAACAAAGTTTTATGACTAATCTCAACATGATCCAACAGAAAAGCTTTGCGCAGTGACAAATTTATTCTCTCAAGTGAAATGGCATCTGTCATTTTTCTCAAGACTATATGACTTGGATTATTGGATTGTTTTTGTTTTTTGGTTTGAAATTAATGACTGATATTAGATTCTCAACTGAAATTGCAACTGTATTTTTTCTGAAGAATATTTTATTTCATATGACTTGGATTGTTGGTTTGTTTTTATTTTTTTCCTTTGGTTTAGTATCAAATTTATTTATTCTCATATTTATATTATTATTTCTGTTTTTGGGTTTGATATTTTTGAGATGAGAGTTTTCCAGAAACAACTTGTCTATCTCTATGAGGTAGTGGTAAGATCTGTGACCCCACTTGTGGGATCCCTTGGATATGTTGTTGTTGTTGATATTTATATTATTATTTCTGCTTTTGAGCTTTATATTTTTTAGACGAGGGTCTTCCAGAAACAATCTCTCTATCTCTATGAGATAGTGGTAAAGTCTGTGACCCCACTTGTGGGATCCCTTGGATATGTTGTTGTTATTAATATTTATATTATTATTTCTACTTTTGGACTTGATATTTTTTAGATGAGGATCTTCCAGAAACAATCTCTCTATCTTTATGAGATAGTGGTAAGGTCTGTGACCCCGGGGGATCCCTGAATATTTTGTTGTTGTTGATATTTATATTATATCTTTTTAGTTGAGTAATTATATATTATATATTTTTTGTAGACTAATTGCATCTAAATTTAGCATAATATTTGATGTGTATGGGATATTATGGGTAGTAGTTTTGGTATGGGATAAAAAGTAAGGGTTAGTAACGCCACATCACAGAGACTGATCCAGTAATGTGATGAAATTCACCTAGATACCCAATCACGGATTTAGGAGAACTTAGCTTACTGCCCTACACCTACACACCAGACAAAAGTCTCAAGTATCTGAGAACACTTAGTTAGGGAGTTATGGGGAACACATCACCCAAGTTTGTTTCTTTATTGATTACAAACAAGTTGTTGTCATAGTTTAGAATTCATTTTAATTGCAAAACCTCCCTTTTATTTTAGTCATTTTTATTTTCTCTGTTTTTGGGAGATATTAGAGTACATCAAGTCAATTTACAAAAAGTGTGCTAATGCAAGGTCTATCATATTCCTCGTGGAAATGATTTTAACCAATGTTAGGTTAAATACTTGAGTACGACCACTTCAAAACCTCCTGAGTAGGGGTGTGTGCTATGTGTAAGTACGGAGATGCAAGAGCAATAGACCAGTTTTGACATTCCAAAGCTAGTGAAATTGACGAATCCTTGATCTGACACCAGAAACTCATAATGGTACAAAAACTCACTTTTTCAATAACTTAAGCTTCCAAAAAGTGTCAAAACTCAAATTTGTCCATTTTAAAAACTCCGGATTATAGTTCCAACAATACAGATAGTTCAAAATAGGCCCAAAGCAACTTATAGAAAGGTAAAATAGTAATTTTCACATATAAAGTCAAAAATGACCAATCAGGTCATTACACTCCATAAAGATAATGACGCCATAACTTCAACATAAATACAATCACAACTAACTCCAAATCATGGGTAGGGTAGTTCTTCTCATGGACCTTCAACCGTTTAGAAGCATAAGCAATTACCTTCCCTTTCTGCATCAACACACCACCTAGACCTGCTCCCAAAGCATCACAATAGAATGTGAAATCGACACCCTCCTTCGGCAATGTCAGAATAGGAGTTGTAGTCAACAATAACTTGAGCTTTTGAAAGCTCTCCTAACACTCTTCAGACCAATGAAATACCATATACTTCTAATTAAGCCTAGTTAGTGGAGTTGCAATAGTGGAGAAACTCTAAACAAAACGGTGATAATAACTAGTCAAACCTATAAAACTGTGAATCTCTATAGCCAAGGTAGGCCTAGACCAACCCCGAATGAACTCAATCTTCTCTGGGTCAACTCGAATGCCCTCTTTGGACACTACGTGCCCCAAGAATGCTACTGAACTTAACCAAAACTCGCACTTTGAGAACTTTGCATACAACTTCTCCTCCCTAAGCCTCTGAAGCACAATCCTCAAATACCTTATATGGTCTTCCTCGATCTTGGAATAGACTAAAATATCCTCAATGAACACAATAACAAATGAATCCAGATAAGGCCGGAACACCTCATTCATTAACTCCATAAATATTGCAGGGCTATTAGTCCAACCAAAGGAAAAGAAACTCATAATGGCCATATCTGTTCTGAAAGGTTGTTTTAGGTATATCTGATGGTCGTATCTGAAGCTGATGATTCCTTGACCTCAAGTCAATCTTAGAAAATGGGGAGACTCCTTGAAGCTGATCAAATAAGTCATCTATGCAGGGAAGCGGGTACTTGTTCTTGATAGTCACTTTGTTTAACTGTCTATAATTAATACACATCCTCATGGACCCATCCTTCTTCTTAACAAACAAAACTGGGCACCCCAAGGTGAAACACTTAGGCGAATAAAGCCCTTACTCAACAAATCTTGAAGTTGTTTCTTTAAATACTTCAATTCTGTTAGAACCATTCGATAGGAAATGATAGATGGACTTAGTGCCTAACTCAAAGTCAATAGCAAAATTAATGTCTTGATCAGAAGAGACTCCTAACAAATCAGTAGGAAACACATCCAGATATTCACCAACCACCATAATAGACTCCATAGAAGGTGACTCAGTGACAATGTCATGAATAAAAGCTAAGTAAGCCAAATATCCTCGATCAATCAACTTTTGGGCCTGAATATAAGATATTACTTTACTAGGATAGGAACCCTTCAAACCAATCCACTCAATCCTCGGTCTACCTAGCATAGCTACGATAACAATCTTGACATAACAATCAAGAATAACTTGATACGAAGATAGCCAATCCATACCCAGAATAATATCAAAATCTACCATATCCAATATAATCAAGTCCACCCAAGTTTTATAGTCAACCAAAGTAACAAGACAGGATCGGTACATCTGATCCACGACTAAGGCCTCTCTTATTAGGGTCGAAACATAAATAGAAACAAACATAGAATCACAAGGTAGCTCAAACCCCAAGTCGAAATAAGCAGATACATAAGAATAAGTAGAGCTAGGATCAAACAACACAGATGCAGGGTGATGACAAACCATAGCAATACCTGTGATCACAACATTTGAGGCCTCAACTTCAGGTCTACCTGGAAAGGAATAGAAATGAACACCTCGACCTCCACTAGTAGAAGCTGACCCCCTACCACCTGACTGCGTGGAAATATCACTTGCTCCCCTACCACCAGTACGTCCACCACTATCGATCTGACCTCTGCCACAACCCTTAGTCTATGGGGCTGAACCTTTAGCTGGTGGTGTAGAATCTCTAACCAGTGTTGCAGAGTATGTATGGTGGGTCCCATAATGAGTCTTTCTAGGGCACTGCTAAATCACATAATCAGGAGATTAACACCCATAACAAGATCTAAGGGTCAACCATTGTTGTGTAGGAGTAGGAGGGATATTGTAATCTCCTAAGCTCATAGGCCTCTGCTAGGAACTAGATAAACTTTGACCTGAACTGTAAGGATCATAAGGCCCTCGTCCTCTCTTTGAAGCTAGCAAGACTGCATGAACCCCAGATGCCAAAATGAACTACCTCCTCTGACCATACCTTTGCCCTCTAATGAGGGGCCTGAGTACTGTCCTAAAGTGTGGGCCCTTTTGGGGGCCCTAAACTCCTCTATCTACATCAACTCTGCCTCCTTGGCAGCACTAACCACTGACTAAAAGAAATCTCCATCCCTATCTACCCAGAATATCGACTGTCTGATAGGATAAATCAACCCTCTCACAAATTGGCGCACCTTCTCTCCCTCAGTTGGAAGTCTAGTTGTAGCATGATGGCCCAATTGGGCAAAATCGAACCTCATACTCTGAAATAGTCATGGTGTCTGTTGTTTCTCCAACACATGCAAGTGTATGTGGTCAACCCAAGTAATACAATGACACTTGTTAGAACTGCTGAGTCGTCGGACTTATCCACCAATACCAAATATCAAACCCAAAGGACTTAAATTAGATTTCAGTTATAAAACAGATAAGATTATGCTATGTGTGTCTCTATGGGAAACTTAATGACTTAAAGAAATTACATTAACTATTGACAAATGGTTTTTAGAGAATTATCAATTCAAGAATGATTCTAGGATTGTAACCATTTCGACAATTGTCCTAACCTCAATACTTGTGATTACTCCTGGGTTTTCTAACGACTGATTCACAGGGTTTAAATTGCCAAAGTAGGGTTACATGCCTCTATCGGCCTACTTCCATTGACAACCTAACTGAATCATTGAGCGGGGATAGACATGATCAATGAAAATACTTTAATGTTATCATTTTGTATATGGACCAAGATAGGTGTATGGGTAGGTGTCACAGGTCTCCCATCCACGAATCATCTAGTTTCCTAGATGAACAAGCTCCCTATACCCTTGTGTTCTATCCACTCCAATATCTTTCAAATCTAGAGTAGACAACATATTTACCCCATGATTGGCCAGACTATGAAGTATAGTTACAAGAGATATAAGAGTAATTGCAGGAAAAACCCATTCATAACTCACAAATATCAAAAGCTAGGATATTGTCTATGGCTACAATCCCAGAATATGGGAAAATTAGCCACTCATGATTGTTCTAAAACAAAGAAAATGTCTAATAAACATTCAAGAATGGAAATTATAGAAGAAAAGCTAACCAAATCAACCCTAGACTAGAGTTATTCATCCTTTCTCATCGTTCCTCCAAAACCAAATACTAAAATAATATTTTTAAAAATTGAATTTAAACCTAGGGAGCCAGTTTTTCGATTTTGCCCTCATGTCTTCAAAGTCCATGATGGGGACATTGACCCCCAAGTGTATTTTTGCATTTTCTACGGACTTGCATAATTTCCCTTTTTCCTATTTAAGTCTACGATGTAGACTTGTGAACTTTTTGTGCTTTACACCATTTTCTTCTTTCTTTTAACTTGGTCAACCTCATTACATTGTCCATGATGTAGACTTTCTTGCTTTTCCTGGATTAGCTAGTTTTTGTACTCCATTATGAGGTTGTATCCATCCTTGATTTTCAGCTACAAGCCCGGGGCATGTGTACCTACTTAAAATCTGCACAAACATAACCAAAAATGCACTTTTGACCAAGGATTAGCAAAGCAAAGTATAATTACACCAAAAATAGATAAACTAAATGGATTTATTCTTAAACTAGGCTTTGTACATGGACAATTTTGGCTAGTTTGGCATATAAATACGCCTAAGATCACCATCCCACACTTAGAGCTTTGTCCGTCCTCAGAAAAAATGAGACACATGCATGCGACCTCTAGGTAGTAAGTAAACGATACATATTACAAGTTGCTTTGCTCTATCACATTGTGATTCCCTTTTTAAAACTCGAATGTCACCACATCAAACCTTGTAGACATGGTACATGCGAAATTCTCATAGAACTTATGTTTTGAGTTACTCTAAACATCAACTCTTCAACAATTATGTACCCTCACCAAAATAACTACCCAAGCACACATAACACAAACTCTACAGAGAGATTTAACTGGGTATAGAATCAACACTCGCTCTCCCATTAGATATCTCATGTTGCTCCTGGTTCCCATAGGATTACCCTTAATGTGACACCTCACTTGAGTCAGAATCTAACTTAAAGGATCACTTAAGTCTTTTATTTGGTTGTAATGTAGTCTAACAATTTATGGGTAGGGATTTTAGGCATATGATTTAGTGACTCAACTCCCAAGCTCTTGTGGCCTCCACTACTTTTGCTTTCTAGCACTCTCTTCTTTGGTTTATGCATCATCTCTATCGTTCCATCTCCCATTTAATTTAACTGCACACCCCTGTCTAGCCTCTAAATTAAAAGAAACTATTTGTTTATTTAATATTTATTTTAAATTTTTTTCAAGGACAATGCCACTCCGCGACAGGTTCGCGATAGGTCCGCGACACGTCCTTGATAGGTCTGCGACAGGTCCGCGACGCGGACAGGTCCCCGACCCTCACTGTTTTAGATCCTTAATGTTTTTCCAAGGCTTGTCCTAGGGGCATCTTTTTAAGATTACTTCCCTTAATCTTTGCGTTCTAAGGCACTTAGAATTTTTGGATCAATAACACGGTCAAAGAAAAATGAAATTAGGCTTAAAATGTAGTTATCCAAAGAAAACGCTAAGGCTCAACTGGGTTGACAAGGGATGACTATGTCAAGGGAGGTATGATTATGGTTTAATCATAAGCTACCAAAGAAATGCCTAAATTCGATCCTGTAAGTTCTATTCCTATCTAGGTTTGTCCATAGATCGGGCAAGTTCTAGCAATTGTTGCAACATGGACTCACAAGAAAGCTCACCCTCACATGGTACATTTTCATTGAAGGATTCATGTTAGATTCACCTTCACATCATTCTACAGGATTCAAAATTAAGCATGCATCCATATTTTCAAAATTTAGATATGAGTCATTCAACGTTTATTCAAAGTCATTCACAATTTTCTCAACTTACACCTACTACACAATATTTCATTTTACTTCTACTAACAACCTACATGACACCCACTAATGACGAATGCCCTTAGGACGGTAGTCTTCCATCCATCATAGGGCCCCGTTACTCAACTATGACTAAGTCCTAAACATTACAACACAATAACATTATGCAATAAATTATAGACCCAACAGAGAGAAAATAATGTCCAAATTAAACAAACATAGCAACAGAAAGTAAAGCATAGTTTGACTTCATAGATGGCTGGAATAGAATAAATTAAAGCATAAACATAGAAGTACTCCCACCCCACACTTAAACAAAGAACTATCCTCAGTGTTAAACTATATGACCAATGGGATGGAAGCACGGTGTGCAATCCTTCATAGTAGCATTTGGGAGTGTTGGGATGCCCTCTGCATTTAGGGGTGGATCTTCTAGCTCTAGCTCATCTTTAACCATATGTCAAACCTCCCTAGCATATTCGGTATCCGTGGGCACATCATCCTCCATGGGCTCAAAAACCTTAGGCACAATACCCAAAATGGCCTTGGCATGGTCGTTCAAGGGGTACTGAACCTCCACCTAGGTAAGCTCAGCGCTAGTGGAAGGTTGGGAACCAATGAAGTAATGTAAAATCTCTAGGCTATATATCTTGACCATAATCAGCTCATCTATGTATGCTCGCTCGGCTATAGTTAAAACTAGGCCCCATCGACTCATTTGGCCCCTTAATATTAGTGACATAATAGGGTGGGGCCTCAATGTGTGGAAAGTAGTCCAAAGGATTCGATGGGACACTTGGACGCCTGCATAATTCAGTGATCAATTTACCAAAAGTGTACATGTATCTACGGTGCACATGAGCCTTGCTCTTGGAGGATTTGTAGATGGCGTCATTCTTCAACTCCACTCCTGTCATGAAGGCATATGCCAAACATACCCGGTCTCTTGTAATCTCAATGAAGTGCACTCTCGAGAAGATGACAAACATAATAATCTTGATCTACACCTGGGCCTCTCTGTTCATGAGAGCAAATATAAAGGATTGATGATAACTTTTATAGCCATAATAGATTCATTTTGCCGTGAAAGTAGGGCCGACCAATGTATGATGGATGACTTGATAGGGAAGGAAAATATGTATCTCGCTGAAAGCAGTAGATAAGACATCCAAGGTCCCAAAAAATCCTATTTATCGCCACTAGGCTGATGCTAACTTTGACACCTTGAACTATGAAGATTTGAGATTGTGCCTCCGGCATGTTTTCGTAGAACTCCCTTACTTTTCTCAGGTAGAATGGTAAGAGTTTCCCCAAAAATAAGCCCATTTGATACCATATGCATCTGCCATAGATATCCAGGAAGTCCCAAGCTAGTTTATCTGCATCTATAGGGACATTAAAAAAGTATTTTATCTCATCATGAGATTTGTACCATCACTTCCTTTCCCTCCCCACTGCTCGAATCCCATAATAAGGGGTTTGTCCTCGCGAGTGGGGTGGGGCCTTTAGCACTTTCGGGACCCCTATGGTTCTTTTCCTATTGCTAGAAGCCACTTCCTGTCCTGTCCTTCGTTCCCTAGATGCCATGAATACCTACAGAAAAAAATTAGAAAATTAGCTCATATTCAACACATGGCCCCATACACTAAGGATCAACCCCACAATGTCATCCCACACTTTGTTTAAATCACAGAGTAAGAGGGTACTCAGACTTCCCCACCCAACACCGAGTCATCCTTACCAAGCACAACAACACATCCATACCCATGTAGCATACAGGGTTCTACAAAGCACACCCTCCTCATACTTAGTTCAAGATTACGACAATCCCCTTAGTATCACAACTCTACTCCCCATTTACATGCACATAGTCACACCCTTGTACAGTAATCTAACGGGAAGCAAAACTACCATGGGGTAGCAATATAGAACATAGACAACAAGAACACAGCCTATCTATGTATAACAAGACCAACCAGAAGGGAAAACAGAGGAAAATCAACAATTTTGGGCAATAATTATCTTGAACTACAATTTGAACTCCATTTTTGCCCTAATTTTTGGCCTAGGGTTTAGACCCTCAATTATCATGCACAATTTCCATCCTATTCCAACATGTAAGTACACAAATCCATAACCCATACAAAGTTACACAAATTATTGCCACTATAGAGAAGTAACAACAAAAGTTCATGCCCATGGCAACACTATGCACCATACTCAAGCAATTTTCAAGAAGAGGAGTGACGAACACATACCTTGGATGATGAATTGCAAAAGAACTAAGTAGAATCCTTGCTAACTTGAAGTGCATCATAGATTTGTTTGAATTTGGTGGAAATTGGGTGAAAGAAAGAGAGAATTTAAGAGAAAAGGGGTGAAATTTAAGGCTGGGATCGCGCAAATAGAGGGTTAAAATTAGGGAGGGGTTTATAAAGGGGGGGTGAATTTTGGCCGGGTCGGGTGAAATCGACAAAAATTTGTACCTGTCCATGATGCCGATAGGTCACAGACTTTTTTGTTTCATCAAATTCCTCGAGGTCCAAAAAAAATTATTTTTTGAGCATCGGACCCCAAAGAAATTCCCAAACACCTGATTATGCTACAAAATAGAAAAACAAGTTAATCCAGCCAAATAAATTAGAAAATACATTATGAATCAATAAGAATTGAAGACAATAATATTTTCACATAAATTGTGAAGGTCTACGATGTGGACCGGTGGCGGAACAACACTTTGTGTGAAACTAACACTTTTTCAATGGTTTTTTTAAAATGTAGAAAATTAAAACTAGTCTTACCTCACCATGGGTTGCCTCTCGTGTAGCACCTGATTTTCCATCGCGGTACGACTCATCAAGTTCTTTATTCATCATTGGCCTCCTCTTCATAGTCCATGTCAACACCATAGTAGTGTTTGATCCTATGACCAATCACCAAGAAAGTATGATTTGTGGCCTCATCACGGATTTCAACCGCATCATGCTAATCACTATGTATGGTCCACTCTACTTGGACCTCAACTTACCTAGAAAAAGTTCAAGGTAAGTGTTAAAAGAAGTACCTTTTGCCCAAGCTCAAAGGTACGCCTGATGATATGCATGTCATTCCATTTTTTATCTTTTCTTTGTAGATTTTTGCATTCTCATATGTATGGAGTCGAAATTTATCCAACTCCTCCAACTGTTTAAGATTCTTTTGTGGTGTGAGCTCTAGGTCCAGATTAAGCTTTTTGATTACCCAATACGCTTGACGTTCCAGCTTGACAAAGAGGTGGCACACCTTCCCATAAGCTATCTTGTACGAAGACATGTCGATCAAGGTTATATAGGCTTTTTTTATAAGCCCACAATGCCTCATCTAACCTCATAGCCCAATCCTTTCTAGTTACATATATCGTTTTATATAGGATTTTCTTTACCTTATGATTTGACACCTCCACTTGTCCGCTTGTTTGCGGGTGATATATTGTGGCCACCTTATGCCTGACCCTATACTTTGTCAGAAAGTTCTTCACTATTTGGTTAATGAAATGTGCCCCTCCATCACTTATCATAGCTCTTAGAGTGTCGACACTGGTGAAGATGTTCTTCTTTAAAAATGTACTCACCACTTTGGAGTTGTTCGTAGGTAGGGCTACTACCTCAATCCACTTGGACACGTAGTCAACGACCACGTGGATGAAGTGGTTGCCAATAAAATGTGGGAATGGACCCATGAGATCCATTCCCCCAAACATCAAAGATTTCCACTTCCAGAATATATTAAGAGGCATCTCATGCCTCTTGGATATGGTACTTATTCTCTGGCATGTATCACACTTTATCACATACTCCACAACATCTTTGAACATAGTTGGGCAAAAAAATCCAGATTGCATAACCTTATAAGTTGTCCTCTCTCCTCCATGATGCCCACCATATTGTGAGGCATGACATTGTTATAGGACTCTCTGTGTGTCTTCTTCAGGTACACATATCCTCACCATTCTATCGGCGACCTGCTTAAAAAGGTATGACTCATCTCATATGTAAGACTTATCATCATGGGCCACTCTTTTCTTTTGTTTATTGTTTACCTATGGAGTAAATACCCCACTCACCAAGTAATTTATAATATATGCATACCACAACAGTTTTTCAACCTCTAATGCTAAGATTTTCTCATCAGGGATCTCCTTCTTGATTTGACCTTGCTCCTGAATGTAAGTGTTATCCTCTAACCTGGATAAGTGGTTTACAATATGGTTCTCACATCCCTTCTGGTCTTTTATTTCGATGTCAAACTCTTGAAATAATAAGATCCACTTGATTAATTTGGGTTTGACATCTTTTTTGTTGAATAGGTACCGTAGAGCTGCATGATTAGTGAAAACTATAACCTTCGTACCCTCCAAGTAAGACCGAAATTTATCAAAAGCATACACCAGTGCCAACATCTCCTTTTCTGTGACAATATAATTGCACTATGCTGGGTCTAGGGTCTTACTGGCATAGTATATAAAATGGAACAATTTGTCCTTCTGTTGACCCAGAACCGCACCAACTGCAGTGTCACTAGCATCTCACATATCAACTCGAAGGGAAGCTCCCAATTAGGAGTAGTCAAGATAGGCGTTTCAACCAACTGCTTCTTCAAAGTCTCAAAAGCCTACAAACATGTAGCATCTAAGTTAAACTGTACTTTTATGGTAGAACCTTGCATGTCCCAAAAAACTACAAACTCCTTTGAATAACACGGGTGGAGGTAGCTTCTCGATCACATATATTTTCGCTCGGTCGGCCTCTAAACTTCACTTGGACACTTTATGCCCCAAGATGATCCTTTTCTTCACTAGGAAATAACACTTTTCCTAGTTAAGGACAAGATTGGTCCCGTCACACCTAGCTAGTACCTTGTCCAAGTTCTGCAAGCATATGTCAAATGATTCCCTAAACACTGAGAAGTCATCCATGAACACTTCCATAAAAGCTTCCACCATGTCATAGAGTATATCCATCATGCATAATTTGAATATGGCGGGTGCATTGCATAAACCGAAAGGTATGCACTTGAAAGTATATGTACCATAGGGATAGGTAAATGTGATCTTTTCCTGGTCCTCTAAAGAAATGGTGATTTGATTGTATCCAGAGTAACCATCCAAGAAATAATAATATTCTTGCTCGACGAGCCTATCTAGCATTTGATCAATGATTGGTACTAGATAATGATCTTTTCGAGTGGCATCATTCAACTTCCTGCAATCCATGCATATTCTCCATCCTGTCACCGTTCTTGTTGGGATAAGCTCGTTTTTCTCATTGGTGACCACATTCATCCCCCTTTCTTGGGGACACATTGGATAGGGCTCACCCACTTGCTATCTGAGATGGGAAAAATGATCCCATCATCTAGCCACTTGATCGCCTTCTTTTTTACCAACTCTTTCATGATGGGGTTCAGTCTCCTTTGTGGCTTGGCTACTAGTTTATGCCCTTCTTCAATGAAGATTTGGTGCATGCACAAGGATGGATGATTCCATGAAGGTCTGACATCTACCAACCTATAGCCCTCTTTCTCCTTTGCAAAATAGCTACAAAAACATTGACATGTGTTGCAGATAAAAAAGCAGACAAAATTCCTGGTAAAGTATTATTTTGACTCAAAAAGACATACCTGAGATGAGAAGGCAGTGGACTCAATTCTAGTTGGGGATATTCCTAGTTAGAGGGTTTGGGTGGTGGACCCAATACCTTATTTAAAGGTTCAACTACCTTCTTTAGCATGGTCACATTATGATTGTTCGATACACTTTCAATCTCCCTAGCTTCAAGGTCAAGCCCTTGATTCAAAAATGCCTTAGCTGAAGGATCTCTAATTTCAATCTGACTGAATACAACCTCTGTATCGAACACAATAATATCTGCCAAATCCTTATGTAATAAAGGCAATTTCAATGCTTGACAGACATCAAAAACCTCTACCTTATCATGAGCGTGCATGTTCAATCCCTCGGCTGCAACATCTATCAATGCCCCTTCTGTTTCTAAGAAGGAACACCCTAAAATTAAAGGAACTTTTGGATTAGGCACGAATTTAATGTTTACAAAGTTCACTAGGAATATGAGAGATCCCACTTAGACTAAAACGTCCTCTATAATCCCATCCAGTTTAGCCATCAAATAATCAGCAAGCTGGAGTAGAATTGTAATAGGCTTAGGGTCTCCAAGACCCAACTTTCTAAACATCAAATTGGTCATGAGATTTATGCTTGCACCCTGATAACATAACCCTCTAACATTCAAACAGCTTCAATTGCTACTTGAAGAGTGAAGCTCCCAAGATCATTTAATTTAGTTGGCAACTTTATCTTATTCAGAATCCTAGAGCTACACTCTTCGTTGAGTGCCACAGTCTCAAACTCAATCACTCGACTCTTATTACCCACAATGTCTTTTACATACATGGCACACTTTAGGATCCCCTGCAAAATATCAATAAGACAAAAGTTAATTTATACCTATTTTAGGAGCCTGATAAATTTCTGGAAACACTCATCCTTCTTCTTCTTTTTGAACTTTTGTGGGAAAGAAGGAGGATGTTTTGGTGTAGGATCAACTTCCATACATTGAAGGCTAGGAGTACCAGGCTCATCAGTATTCTCTTCTCTTGCACTGTTCTCACTTTTCTATTTAGGGACCAACTCTGCTATAGGTTTACCACTCTTCGTGCTAACAACATTCACTTACTTTGGGTTTGCGTCAATGTCCCCTAACAAAACACCTTTGGGTCTAGCATTGATTGTATGAGCCAGTTTCCCAATCTGCTTTTCTAGATTCTGCAACCCCTGCCTGTTCTGGCGAATGTCCTCATCTTGCCTTTGTTGATTTGTCAAAATTTATCTCAGCACTTCGCTATCACTCATGTCCCCAACATTTGCTTGCTTAGCAGGCTTTGATTGTATAATTGTCCACCTTTCTATGGTATGTATTGATATGGTCCCTGCTGCTTCTGATTATACCTTCCTAAGAGAAATTTGGATGATTTCTCCAATTGGGGTTATAAGTGTTCCTAAACCCTTCTTGGCCACCTCTGTTTGCGATCCCTACGAAGTTGATGGCCTCTAGATTAGCCCCTATAGTACTGGGAGTATGGTCTCCACCTCTACAAACATCACACCATGTACTTTGCTACTACAGAATCATGTTTACTGAAGCTTTGTTTGCTGAGGCTTGTTGTTGGACCAGGGATAAGTTGTTGAAGTGGATTGTCAGCATGTTTTTTGCATTGCTAACACTTGGGCCAGTAGGACGGTCATTGTATCTACCTCTAACATCCCTTTTTGTTTCTGGACAGCCGGTTTACCAGATTCACCATTCCACTCTGGGTTGTCTTGGGCAATGCGACTAAAGAGAGTGTAAATCTCATCATATGTCTTCTCTAAGGCTTTCCCATCTACAGCAGAATCAAGGAGAATCTTGGTATTGGGTTCCAAACCCTCAATGAAGGTATGAACCAACACCTCATTAGCCTGACAATGATGGGGGAAACTAATGAGGAGAGTTTTGGACCTGTCCCAAGCTTGGTATAAATTCTCCCCTGGCCTTTGTGAAAAAGTCAAGATCTCACTTCTTAACTTGGTAGTCTTTACGGATGAAACGAATCTTGTCAAGAACTTTCTAGCCAACTCATTCCATAAAGTGGTTGAGTTTGGTAGCTCAATTTGTAGCCACCTTCTCGCTTCCCCAAGCAATGAAAAGGGATATAGAGTCATCCTCACATAATCCCTATTTAATCTAGTAGGGATGAATGTATCTACAATCTCTGAGAAATTTTGGAGATGCACTTATGGGTCCTCATGTGGCAAACCCATGATCTGCCTGGTGGAATGTAATAGTTGTACCATATTCTGCTTATATTCCCAGCATCCACCGGCCTCTGGCTTCTGAAAGTAGCTTTTCACATTGGTGGTGCGTGTTATTGCCACATCTTAGACTGGTCTAGCTACCGCCATTGGTGTAGAAACCTAGTCAGTAGACACAACAAAACACAACACCTCTAAGAAAAAACTAATTTTCACCTTAAGTCCCTGGCAATGGTGCCAAAACCTTGTTGTTTCCCTAGCACACGTAAGTGTACATGGTCAACCCAAGTAATACAACGACTCTTGTTAGAGACCAGATATCAAACGCAAAGGACTTAAGTTAGATTTCAGTTATGAAACAGAGAAGATTATGCTATGTGTGTCTCTGCGGGAAAATGATGAAAGATTTTTTATTACTAATAACTTAAAGAAATTAAATTAACTATTGACAAATGGTATTTAGAGGATTATGAATTTACGAGAGATTCCGGGACTGCAATCGTTTTGACAACTGTCCTAACCTCAATACATGTTATTACTATTGGGTTTTTCTAGTTAATGATTCACAAGATTTAAATTACCTGAGCAGCGTTGCACGCCTCTACCAACCTACTTCCATTGACAACTTAACTATATCATTAAGCGGGGATAGACATGATCAATAGAAATGCTTTAATGTTATCATCCTGTATATGAACCAAGCTAGGTGTATAGGTAGGTGTCACAGGTCTCCCATCCATGAATCATCTAGTTTCCTAGATGAACAACTCAGTATACCCCCTGTGTTCTATCCACTCCAACATCTTTTGAATCCAGAGTGAACAACATATTTACCCCATGGTTGGCAAGACTATGAAGTATAGTTACAAGAGACATAAGTGTAATTACAAGAAAAAACCTTTCATAACTTACAAATATCAAAAGCTAGGACATTGTCTATGGCTATAATCCCAGAAAATGGAAAAAATAGCCACTTATGATTGTTCTAAAACAAAGCAAATGTCTAATAAACATTCAAGAATGGAAATAACTTAAGAAAAGCTAACCAAATCAAGATTAGACTAGAGTTATTCGTCCTTTCTCGTCGTTCCTCCAAAACTAGATACTAAAATAATATTTTTAAAAACTGAATTTAAACCTAGGGAGCCCATTTCTTGATTTTGCCCTTACATTTCCAAAGTCCGCGATGCAGACATTGACCCCCGAAGTGATTTCTGCACTTTTTACTAACTTGACCAATTTCCCTTTTTCCTCTTCAAGTCTGTGATGCGGACTTGTGAACATTTTGTGCTTCATGCCTTTTTCTTCTTTGTTTTAGCTTGGTCAATCTCATTCCATAGTTCGCAATGCAGGCTTTCTTGCTTTTCCTGGACTGGCTGGTTTTTGTACTCCATTGTGCGGTAGTATCCATCTTTGATTTTTGACTACGGGCATCGGGCATGCGTACCTACTTAAAACCTGCATAAACACAACCAAAACACATTTTCAGCCAAGGATTAGAAAGGCAAAGAAAAATCACACTAAAAGCACCTAAACTACATGGATTTATCCTCAGCCACGACTCTGTACATGGGAAATTTGGGCTTGTTTGGCGTATAAATACGCCTAAGATCGGTTCCCTACCTCAAACTTTCAAATCTAAATCAGCTCTCCTCGCGAATACTCCAAGACACAAACCGATCATAAAAGGCATTTGAAAAAGTCTTCCAAGTCATCTAAGGAGACACAACTTGAAGGGATCCTGTATAAGTCCTCCACCTATCCATAGCTGGCCCACGAAACTCGAGGGTGATATATCTCACACCATATATCTCTGCTAGACCCACCACCTCAAGTAGCTTCCTACAAGTAGTCAAAAACTCATGCACAACCTCAGTCTTGCCACCCTGGAACTGAGGTGGTTCCATCTTTCTGAACTTCTCGTACCTACTTTTCTCATCATCATTAAAGGCATAAATGGTGGAATCTCAATAATCGAGCACTAGTTGGTTCTAGGGGATGAACCCCAACTTAAGTCTATGAAGTATCAAAAGTGTCAGCGGGGCTACCAGTTTGCTCTAAAGTCTCCAAAACACCCAAAACTCTCAATAGTGTACTTGGAGTAATGGTGTTGTAGCAAACTCATATGGAACCTACTCTTGTCTAGGCTCCATAGTTGGCTCGTGAGAGATACCCTGCTCATAATCCCTTGCTAGTACAACTCCTTGTCCCCAAAATCTAGCTTGTCCTCTGGCATAGCCCCTACCCCTAGCTTGGGTCTCAATAGCAAAATCAGGGGTGTTCTCCCCTTGTCCTATAGCAGTAGTAGCTCTGGTCTGCGCTATTTTTCAAAAGGAAATACAAATACTCAACACTTAAACAAGACCCATGCACGAATTGATTAGAATAAAGTAAAAGAAAATTTCTTAACAGTCTCTATAGCCTCATAAAGATAAGCAACAAACATTTTTGCACTGATTCTAAAGACTCTATTCGACTGGGCTTGTACATCTATGAGACTTATGAACCTAGGGTTCTAATACCAAATGTCACGATCTAAAATTCGAGTGGATGGCACTCACCTAACCCACTAAGGCAAGTTATCCCAACAAAACCACTAAACAATAATGATAAAAGCCGAAGATAAACAGTCTAATAAGATAGATAAGCGGAAGAAGTCAAATACAACCATCCCAAAGACTAGTGTCGCATGTACAAGCCTCTAAGTATGGGATGCTCAAATGAAATACAAGTCATAATGTATAGTCTTCAAACAAAGCTTGATCTAAATAATAATCAGGAACTAGCAAGGTAGACCGGGCTCACAACCTAAAAAAATGTAGCAAGGGGTGAGGACATTACAACAGGGTACTCAACAATATGGAACTAACCTAAGGTAAAGTAATGAAGAACACAAGTAACTCCTTAAATCCCAACCACCATCTGTCGAACTATAGCCCTGCACTCAGAAAAGTCTCAGCAAAATATAATATATAGATTACAGTAGTATAAATATACTCATCATCTGACATAATATCTCAATACAAAGGTATATAAGTAGATCCAACACTTACCCACAATTAGACATATAATAAGTATACAATCTCATAAATAATATGTGACAGTGTCAACCAGATATGAAATAAGATAGAGTGGATGCAATAAAATGTATATAATACAATGCAATGTCAAATAATCGTGATGCATGTCTGTCCTAGAATACACATCCACTGATCAGATGACGGCCTCAGACAAAACCCATAGGGTCCATACATGGACCATGCATGTGTGATCATAGCCGATAATGACCTCAGCTTATGTCACCTATTTGAAAATGACGTCGTACCATTTGAAAATGACCTCGAACCACGAATATATTACCTTGGATCGACCAGTAGAGACCTCGACCACCAATTCACATGTTAGTTTACTCACATTTCAGTCGTATCCATCACACTGTTGATGGAAAAATAATAATAGATGCAAGGTACATGATCACAATTATATCATAGCATCATTATCAAAATGATCTCAACATCTCAATATCATCAATGTCTCAATATCATTAGTGTCTCAATATTATCAATGTCTCAATTTCATCAGTATCTCAATATCATCAGTTATTTCACAATCTAAGCAAAATCCCGCTATCAATATCAAATAATTCACAAGATCACATAGATTAAGAAGTCACAATTAATATATAAATCAACATATCACCATATGAGCAAGCATTCAATATGAAAAGTCATGACCAAGCATACAATGATACAATTCTACTCCCAAATACTCGATTACATACACATAGGAGCATACAAGGTTCATTCATACTTAACAAAAGGTTAGAAGTTCACTTACCTCAAATAAAAAGTCTCTAATCAAGTCGAAATCACCACTTTTCCCCTTTTACGGTACTCCAACTTATCAAAATCTATGCAAATATGGCATCACAATCACATAACGAATCTAATGATACTAAATTCAATTAATTTAGAGAAAAAAGGTAAAATGGTCAAAAATCTCATTTTGGAAAATGTATTTGAAATCTAAAACTTAATGAATAAAAATGTTCCCTACGTAATAAGGAATTCAACGGTGAAAATAATTTTGAATATGGAGTTAAGATGAGGGAGAAATCAACAATTAAAGTTTAAAAATTAAAGTCTAAGAAATTCACAATTTACATCATTAAAATCCTAATGTTAGAAGTTAAAAATACAAATTAATCAATAAAAATCAACGAAATAGGTTAAAAATAGTTACCCAATTAATTTGCCTTGAAAAATCTTGAAATACCTCTTTAACACGAAGCTTGGAGAATTAAAAATGGTGGAATAAGGTTTAATCACATCTTTTAGAAGACAACACTATTAGGGGATTATTTACTCTCTGCGAACGTGGATAATTGTCCTCAAATACGGAGGCAAAGAGGGGCAGCACTCTGTGAATGCAAAGGGTTAGGCATGTGCGTATACTCCGTGAACGTGCCCTCTACTCTATGAATGCGGAGTTCAAACTGCATACACTCCGCGAACACAAATCCTTATCCGCGAACATGAAGTACAAAATAGCTTGCACCAGAAACAGTCAAAAACCAGAAATTACACAATTTCAATTATAAGAACTGGACCCTTGGAAATTTTTTCAGAACCCCATGATCAAAAATCAGACATGGAACCCTACCCCTAACGACGATCCAGACTTAATTCGAATTTGGAGCCTCCATGGTCCCGAACCCGAGAAATACCATTTAAACTAGTTTTGAACTCAAAAACTCAATGAAGTCTCTAAAAATTACAACAAAGCCATTTTCAGTGTTAATTTCACCATCCGAAACCACTAAAACTGGCACAATTTTGATACGAACCCCCAAATTTTGAATGTTGACCAAAGTCAAACCTATGATCCAAAATGAACTAGAATTGCAACTTTGAGCTTAAAATCCCTGTTTTAACTCTGAATTTAGTTCTACAAGTTCTCCTAGACAAGATCCAGCATTCCAAAACTGATAGAATTGACAAAATCAAATTTTGACACTCAAAACTGAAGATGACTTCAAAACCTAAAATTTCCAACTTTAAGTCTTTGAAAACTCTTCTTTTTGCAAAACTCTATTTTTTACAAGATTTTCAAAATCCAACTTTTAGACTCAACCAAAACTAATCCAAGGTAACCTTTGGGAAGGGCAAAATGGTAATTAGATCAAAAATGCAAAAATGACCTTCGAGGACATAACAAAGGTATAAGCGATCATTGTTCATTTATAGAACCTAACAACAATTAGGGTTGATCCCACGTGGAATATGATATAGACTTGGAGTAATTAAAGAAATTAGAATGAATTAACCGACTTATCTCCCGAAAGGATTTTTTTAATAAAAAGTAACAATTAAACTAAATAATGCCAAATAGTCAAGTACAAGTGTGATGAACTCAGTTAGAGAAGTAACTAGGGTATTGTGTTCCCTATGAATTCCTAACTCAATTTTACCAAATAATCATAATCTTTTCTAGTGTGTAGCATGCATAACTGGCAAGTTCTGTTCACCTAGCCCTTTGATCCAGACATTAGATAAATTTCACCACGTGATTTGATCCATCCCCAGGATATGACATTACTAACCCTTACCTTATCCCAGTAAAACTAACTCTTGATCTGTTTAGGTTGATTAGATGAGTGTAATAATGTCAAATCTTGTTACTCTATCTCTTTTTATATTCATTACCTCCTTGATCCATTAATTAAAAATTAGGTGAGTTCTAGCATTTGAAACCATTAAAAAATATTCACAACGAAGAGATAAATAATACATGCATGCATACTTTCCAAGGATTACAAATTGTTATAGTTTACTTTGTTAGTTCTTCATAATTCCCACAATTCTGGTTATAGATTTAGCTACTCATGTTTGTTGTAGATGAGAGAATCATGTTATGAATTTGCATAATTAAACACTTGAAATGATGAATTGAAGAACACGAAATCTAAAATATTCACAAAAATAACAATGTTATAACCCGAAATAATATCAAAAGTAATCCACAAGAACAAAGTAGTAATCTCTAGTAACAAGTTCTGGACATTCTAACCGCTCTCTCTATCTAAAAAATCTAAAAACCTATTTATTATAAGTATAAATCAAATCCTAAACGATATAAAAAATTGGAACCAGGAACTCGGATAAACAATGTTATGGGTCATAGATGAAATAACGGCTTGTGACTAGCCTTCATGGACTGCACTGCTTAAACTCTATCCTTAACATACAAACCCATCCTATGGACCGTCTTCTGACTTATGGCCCATAAGAGGTCTTGTCTGGTATCCCTTCAGCAATTCTTTAAAAATTTTGACCTCAAGGCACGAACCTATGTACGACCTGTCACCGGATTTATGACCCGTGGAAGTCTTTGTTTGATAATGGTTCAACACTTATGCATATTTCTTGATCTTTAGAACATGAACAAGTATATGAGCCGTCAACGAGTCTACCACCCGTCTGGTAGCACATGGATCCAACTTCTGAAAACAACCTTTCACGTGATCTCACCCACAAAACTTGTCTACGGCTGGTGTAATGAACCATAACCTGTAGAAGGCCTCGTAACTCCTCAAAAAATCTATATTCTACCCAACTAGGGTAAAAAATATCCAGACTCCTGTAATCCTGCAAAAACAATATAAAAACATATCAAACCTACTAACATTACTTCAAAAACATACAAAATTCTAAGTTTAAAGCATCAAAAGTGTCATATTTATGTGGCACATCATTCAACTCATCAATATACAAACCCATTCTCCCTCTCATATCTGCAACCATATCCGTAGCATAGTGAGACAGTTGGGTGAACTTAAGTCTATACTCCTGCACAGTCATAAAGAACTCTCTTACCTTCACCTCTCTCAGGAAAAAGTTCCCCAAGAAGGCTTTGAGCTGGCTGGCAGCCAACTTAACTTTATCAGCATCAGCCACATTCATCACCTAAAATACTTTCTGAAGATCATCAATGTAGTTCTTTGGGTCCTCATTGGGTGTAGACTCTATGAACTCAGGCGAGTTCATCCTCAGGAACTCCTAAACCCTGTATGTATCTTGAGCATCCTATCTACCTGTTCCCTGTCTAGCAATTGGTGTTATCACTGCCTGAGCTAAAGTTCAAATGTCCTGGAAAAGTTTAGCATTTCAGATGTCAGCTTGTGGTGGATGTTCAGGGATGGTTAGGCCTATGCCTTCATCCTGATTCTGGGCTCAAGTTGGTCAACTTTCTGTCTAGCAGGATGCCCTCTTCTTCTAGTAACTCTTCTTGGAGGCATGATTACAATTCTGCAAATGCATAGCGCATAAATTATAAGAGAGATTTCATAGAGTTTTAACTCTATTGCATGAATCAGTACATAAAAGAAGTGTAACAATTTCTAATGTCCATTAACCTCCTGCTTATAAAGTGTGGTGTATAACACATCCATAATTAAGACTTTACTAGAAATGACTTTACAGACTCTCTAAGAAACTTGAACTTTGTTCTCTGATACTAAGTTTTTCACCTCCCTCTTCGAAGGGCACCCTAGACATGGCCGACACTCAAACACCATTGCTAGTCCCCAAGTGAACCATTTGGCCTCATCACATTTATTCAATCATAATTCAATATATCGACTAAAGACTTTAGAGAGATAACGAAGTAGACTATCTTATTTGAATGTAGCATGAATAATTTAACAAGACTAGTGTGTAAAGAACTAGTCAGATAATATCCAAATCATCAATACAAAATCTAGTCTATGAAACCTCTATCTAAAATGTCTAGATGGAACCATGATAGGCCATGAATACCTAAATCAAAAGGAAATAAAGTACTAAACTCAAGCTAGATCAAAGTATAAATGAGTATCCTCCAAAAGCAGAAGAGGACTCACCAAATCAACTGAATGCAACAGATCCTCAATAATGCCCCTATTGAAGATCTCTAGTACCTGTTTCTACATCATTAACTGTAATGACCTTGAAGGTTATTTTTTATATTTTTGACTTATTTACCATTTTATCCTTTCCAAAAGTTGCCTGGGGAACATATTTGGTCAAGTCTAAAAGTTTAATTTTGAAAATCTTATAAAAATTTAGAGTTTTACAAAAGAAAGAGTTTTCAAAAGCTTAAAGTTGGAAATTTTGAGTTTTGTGATCATTTCGAGTTTTGAGTATCAAAATTTAATTATGTTAATTCCATCAATTCTGGAAAGCCGAATCTATTCCAGAAGAACTTTTAGAACTGAATTCGAAGTTAAAACGAAGATTTTGGACTAAAAGTTGCAATTCTAGTTCATTTTGGATCATAGGTTTGACTTTGGTCAACATTTGGAGTAGGAAGCTCGTGTCAAAATTTCATCAATTCAAGTGGTTTCGAGTGGTGAAACTAATGCTATAAATGGCTTCATTGTAATTTTTAGAGCTTCCGTGAATATTTTGAGTTTTTGATTCTGAAACTAGTTTAAAATAATCTTTCTTGGGTTCGGGAGTATAGATGGTTCCATTGAATCTGGATCGTCATTTCTGTTAGAGTTCTATGTTTGGTTTGTATTCATGGGGTTTTGAATGAATTCTCGAGGATCCAGTTCATAGTTTTTATAGTGTTGTGTTGTTGGTGCATTTTTGTTTCTAGTTCATCTGGCACCAATACTCTGTGTTCACGCCTCATTGGACTACGTTCACGGAGACCCAACAGTCAAACCTCCGCATTCGCAAGGTGACTGCCAGATTTGTGGAGGGTTATTCCCCTCTAACTTCCGCGTTCGTATATATGGCTTCGCGTTCACGGAGTATTGCATGTGCTTGACCAGTGAACAGTTTTAAAAACATGATTTAAACCCTTTTCACCATTTTGACATTTCAAGCTTCATTTTGAGAGAAGATTTCAAGGTTTTGAAGGTAAAGTATAATGAAACTATTTTCTAACATGTTTCATTGATTAATTTATGATTTTAACTTCTAATTTTGGGATTTAATGGTGGAATTTAGGGATTTTTGGAATTAAATTTTCTAAACTTAAAATGTTGATTTTACCCTCATCTTTACTCCATTTTCAAAACCGTTTTCACCATTGGATTTCTTATTACGTGAGAAATATTTTCACTCATTGAATTTTAGATTCTGGTTACGTCTTTCGACATAGAATTTTTGACCATTTTACCCTTTTTCTCTAAATTAAATAATTTTAATGTCATTAGACTCGTTATGTAATTATGATACCATATTTGAATAGATTTTGGTGAGTTGGAGTACCGAAGAAAGGGGAAGTGGCAATTTCAACTTGATTAGAGATTTTATTTGAGGCAAGTGGAATTATAACCTTTTATTTAGTGTGAATGAACCTTGTATGCTCCTATATGTATGTGATAGAATATTTCGGAGGTAGAATTACATTATCTTAGGCTTGATCATGAGATTTTGATTTAGGTGTTACTTTACGTAATATTCTCTTTATTATGGGTTAGTTGTCAATAGTAAGCTATACTTGAATTTGTTAGCTAAATGTAGGTTTGTGTTACATGGGACTGTGTATTAGTTGATGTGTATATCGTAATAGTGATGAGGCTGGGACCATATTATGGATACTTGTGTACTTGTGACCACTTGGGATTGACTTGTTGAAGTATATAATTCACATGGACATCTTTCATCGCTTCATTATCATGAACATATCCATTGTTAATTTATTATGTGCTTGTTTGATGATCTATTGGAAATGAAAAGCCAAAGAGAAATAATGTTGGCTAGTGAAAAAAAGAAATGAAAAGCCAAAGAAAAATGGTTCCGACTAGATATGAAAGTTATTGTCAAAGGAAAATAGTTTCGACGGATACATGGTCCATGTGTGGCCCCTATGGGTTCCAATCTGAGGTTATCAGTGGATGTGTATCGTAGGATAGACATGTATCATGATATTTGACATTGTATTACATCATTTACATTTCATCACATCCATTTCATCTCGTATCATGTTATTCTTCTTTAAATTTGCATACATGATGAGTATGGAACTGAGAACATCTGTACATGTGTATGTGTTGCCTTGCCCTCTGTTACTTGAGAGTTGTTTCATTGATTATTTGCTATACTTGTTGGACACTTGAGACACCGTCCTATGATATATTTATGTGTACATTATGAATATTGTCTATATTATCCTGAGACTTCTTGAGTGCAGATTTGTAGTTCGACAGATTGTGGTTGGGACTTAAGGAGTTAATTGTGTTCTTCATTACTTTAAGATTACTTGTGAGGTAGTTGCTTATGTATTTAGTAGGCCTTTGAGGATCCATCTCTATGTTTTCATTCTGTTTGATGACTAGACATCATGACTTGTATTTCATTTAAGTACTCTTTACATAGAGGCTTGTACATGTCATACCAGTTCTTGAGATGGTTGTACTTAGTTTTCTTCCGCATGGTTATCTTATTAGACTGATATTTTTCACTTTTTTTATCATTTCTAAGTTGTTGGGTTTTGGACTAACTCGTCTTGGTGGATAGGTGAGTGTCATCATGCCTAAATTGTGGGTCGTGACATTAACGATGCAGGCCCAAATAGATATCAGTACGTGAAATTTACGAGTATGTAAAATGGCAGAGTGAAATAGATAATGGTAGAAGAACATCAACTCAGATAACTCAAATCAAGAAGGTAGGGAAATCAATCCGGATGTCAAAGGTCTAAAATGAGAGTATAGTTAGACAATGATCAATCATATACAGTTCAATCCAATAATAGTACTATCAAAACCTAGATGAGAATTTCTCTTATCCGACAACAATCACTTATGACCCAGAGATCGTACAACAATCTCGTTGATGTTGTCACAACCGTTCAATACCTTGTAAGGGTGAAAAATGAATCAACCAATCATAGATCCCATCAATCAATCAAGTTGTCTATTATTTTAGGAACCTATCATAAGGAAACATCCATCTTAATGGTTTCAATCCTCTTCTACGTTTGGCGATGTAATTATTGAGTTTGAGTTGGACTTACTCTTACTCAATTCGGTGCTTGATACTCCTTCCAAGACTCAATGCTCATAAGATAATCAATCCCAAACAAACCAATCATGAGTCTTAGAAAGACTCCAATCAAGCCTTTCAGCCTATCAACCATCTAATCAATTATCAATCACATCTTTCAAGAGTGACTTAAACAATCAGTAAGGATAACTATCAGTTCAGATCAATCATTTGAGTTCAATTATGAAGACTCTCAGAACTATCAATTTCTATCAATATTATCATCATACTCAATCACAATCACGATCACACTATCAAGGCTCTAGACTCAACCCCTAGGTTCGTTTATGAAATCTTTTATGAAATAACATATAGGGTTTATAAAATAACCCATGTAAAAGTATTTATTCAGTAAATCAAGTTTATAACAATCATCATCATATAAAAATGAGTATAATAAATATAATTTACAAGAAAACATTCAAAGAAACATGCACAGAGACTCAATACTTTCACCATCTTTCTATCACCATCAATGGGGGCATATGGAAGAACAACTCCATGTTTAAGTTTATCCTTACATACCTAGAATGAAGGTAGACAATCAACTTTGCAAGATTTCGGCTTGAATTCCTTGAATCCGAGTTCTTTTCTCCCCTCTTTAGCCTAAGGTCTTTTGTTAGAATGCATAGAAAACTTAGGAATGGGCTTAAAACCCCTTTTTACTCTTAAAACGACCTATATTAGTCATGGGTTAAGTTTAGCAGTGGTAGGAAAAAGTCTGGAATTTCCCTCAAAAAAAGTGAAAATTTTGAACTATTGGGGACCCAATCCACGTCGCAGACTTGGTCCCTCATGGTACATTTTTCTTTGAAATTTTTTTGATTAATTTTTTAATCCCGTAGAAAATATTAGGACCAAAGTTAAGTGCAAATTTGTGACAAGTCCGTGACACGGACGTGTCACATACTTTTCTAGAATTGCATCTTTGGCCCAAAACAATTCTGGTTGCTCTGAAATTCAACCAAGACCATTTTCCCATACAATATTTTTGTGTTGATTGCGATTCTGGCCTCAAATTTACCAAAAAAGTTTGGGAAGATGCGTTATGTAAGTGTTCTTCATCTAGGGATATTTTGATGATTTTACCGAGTGTAACAATAAGAGTGTGTGGATAAAGATTTGGGTGGTACATAATCTTATTACCTGTGTTTCTTCCGAATATTTACTTTATATTATTTGGTGCATTTGAATCGATCGATGTTCCTACCAGTACATATTGTTATACTGATATTATTCTTGCTATCTCATTTGATGTAGTCTGGTTGCACGGTCTATAAAGTTTCATAGACAAAAGTGCAAATGATCTCCAACAACTTCTACTCTTTTGTCATTATAGTAGGAGCTACGTCTTATCTCTTATAAGTGTACTCTTAGTAGCTCTTGTACCTATTTAGACTAATTTCTTAGGAGGATTATATTGGTGATGTTAAAAAAGTTTCGTTTTTAATCAAGGTTGAAATTTTTTCTTATTTATAAATTATGCAATATTGCATTTTTGTTTATTCTGCATTATCTATTTTAAAGATGGGTGGTAAGAATTCTTCTAAGTGTTAGAGTAGGAGCACATACGATTTGGTATATTGGATCGTGGCATTTTTATTTTCACATTTGTTATCGTATTTGGGATACAACTTCATAATTATCAATGCTAATTTCAAATTTTGTTTATTTCTGCTTTCACTTATCTTGGTTAATTAATAATGAATGATATTTTACAAGAAATGATGGATTCCCTCACGGATTATATTAAATTTTAGATCGTGGCATAATTAATATTACTTTTATTATAATAAATTTTAAAAAATTGAAAAAAAACGGTTACATAAAACACCAAAAAAATTATTTTATCAAGACAACCATTTTTCTACATGATACATATCTAAAATGAGGGAGGGGTGGGGCGGGGAAGAGTATAAGTATACCCTTGTACTGACTCAAGAAAGACAAAAAAGTAAGTCAAAAAAAGTTATTTGTATGGTCAACACTAAATGTGCTCACTAGCCAATAGCGGTACTATAAAAACAACCTTCAAAGGAAACGTTCACTCCACATTAGAACTTCTACTAGAAATCCTAGAAAGCTAGTTAGGATTCTGACCAATAAATTCAACTTTTTATTTTATATGTTTTTTAAATTTTTTGTATCTACTCATCCTAATGGCTAAAGAATAAAAACCTGAAGAAATATATATACAAGATGTTGGTGTGGTGTTGATTCATCACGGCAACGAATTTATTGATAAGGTGGTTGATTTACTTAAATGCTATAAATATAAAGGTAAAAATTGTTACATCTCTAAATATATATAGTGAATTTATAATTTTTGTGCAAATTCCGTGCGATTTATTTTTAGGAAGATTTAATTGTTAAGATCCGTGTATCTTGTTCTTGATTCCAACAACAATCTTTTGCTTAGATTTAATTTATCTCATAAACCTTGAATTTCTCTTTTTCTTGTTGTCATAACACTATTCGTATGTTTTTTTTTGTTAGTTTTTAATTAATAAATTAGTTTTTAGTGGTAATTAAAAAACTGGATTAGAATTTCTACTTTTGATCCTTGCTAGGAGCATACTAAATTTGTTTTCTCCAAAGAGATGTATATAATTTTCAGAGGAAAAGATAGTTTTATATTAATTTTTGTGTCGGTCTAATTTTATCCGATGTTCTGGTAAAATATAGTCTATCTTAATTATTTTATTATTTAATCAACTGGCATATGTGTTTGACCCATAGTCTTTTAGTCAAAAAAGGGGGAGAAGTGTTCTTTGCCTAAGCGTAGAGCGAGCAACATAGGATTGCAGAAAATTTTTAAATCCCTCAAAAAATTTTGAAGATGTAGATCTTTGATTTTTACAAATCGATCTATTCTTTTAGGAAAAACACTTTTTTTTTTGCCTAGACAGTGGAGGCACGAAATTAGGGCAACGAAACGGAAGAGAAAGAACAAAGAAAGGACTTGATAAGAACTGATCTGGCTATTTTTATTTTTATCTTGAAATATAAAAAATTATCTTTTATTGATGTTTTAAATAAACTACACACAACCTTTTAAGTAAGAAAATAAAACTAAATCCGTGATGTCAATCTTGTTTTACTTTTCATTTGGACTTTTTTTTACTTTGATTTATTGCTATTATTTCTATTCTTTTTTATATACTTATTATTTCATTCTTTCGACCGTGCATGTTTGAATACAAAGATATTTTAATTTGAATTTTGTTTCTTAATTTGAAAGAAATAAATTTGGATCTACCTGCCAATTTTTTATTTGTAATTTTTATTTTATTTTATTTTAAAGTTTGGCTCAACTTTAATAGTCATTCAATCACTTTTTATACTTTTATTTGTGAGGTCATTAAATAATTTTCATAATATTTATAAAAATGAAGTAAATGCTACAATAATTATATAAACACTATCATAAAATGGGTATTCTTTTTAAATTATTTTATCCCCCAAAGAAAAAGTGTGTAAGGGACAATTTCAATATAATTTAATGTGTTTTTATTTCTTTTAATTTCTATTATTGGTTTTTTTAGTTTCCGACATACTTTATTAGTAACTAATAATTATTAAGACAATTTTTTGCATGTACCATGTAATAATTTTTTGGACTCAAATCTCAATCAATTTTGCTCACCACTCTATCACCCCTTTTATGAAATATAAATCAAAAAATTAGTTGAACTCTTTGATGTCTGATAGTTTGTGTTGATTATTTAATTTTTCATCTCTATTTAGTGCACAATTAAAATTTTCATATGTATTTGGCTAAAATTACCCACACGATTATAAAATGAATTGATTGATGTATGCAAATCATGTATAAATTAAGTGTAGCAATATAACATGAAAGTTTATAATTTAATTTGAATGATAAATAATAAAACATATTCTTGTTATAATTTTGTGTGTTTCACTTACTTTCAAAATACATTGATGTAGTTATGACTGTTGGTATAACTTCCACATCCATGACAATGCACTCCAACGGAAAAGGAAAAATCGATGCAATAATGATCAATAGTCATTCACTTGATTTTCCTTTCTTGAGGCTTTTGAGTCAAGTTGTTACCTTGAAGATCATTTTACTCTGTAATTACTTATTCTAATACCATTCGACCTATGAAATTTATGTCGCTAAATAGGAAAAATTCACAATTAATCTTATTTAACAACATATTATAAAACTTATTATTTGCCTAAAAGATATTTACTATTTAGCAATATATATATATATATATATTAAGTTAGCATTTGTGGCCAGGGCAGTTGGCCCAACATTGTGACTAACAAAACAATTTAGTAAGGCCACATCTTGGCCCGAATAGGAAATATTTTGCAATAGTTTTCTCCTAGCAAAACTGGTTCCCGAATTGTATGCACATACTTCTTTCTGTACAAACAATGGAGGAACTACAAAAATTCTAGTGTTTTTTAAAAATAGTTGTGCTCAAGCCCTTCCTTTGCTAACATATCAACTACCTAGTTTTGTTCCCTGAATACGTGATGTAGCTCCCATGCTTCCAACTTGCTCAATAATGACCTGCGGTAAAAAATGAGATTACCATAAAGTAATGTACCTGATTTAATGCATTCAATGGCCTCTTGAGCGTCTGTTTCTATGTAAAGGTGCTTGAAATTATGTTGGATGACCAGTTGTATCCCTCTTCTGAGTGCTTTGAGTTCTGATTCAAGAGGATTTGCATGGGATGTTGCATCGTAGAATCGTAGTAGCCATGTGCCCTCGTGGTTTCTAGAGACACCTCCTAATCCACCTGGTCCAGGGCTATTTTTGACTGCCCTATCAATATTTAATTTGATGGTTCCTTCTTTCGAAGGGTTCCATTTTACCTGTATGAGATGTTAGGGGGTGGGGGTGGATGAGATTTTCCCAACTACATATAGTGGTAAACTTCATAGCTTGCCCAAGGACCTTGTCAAAATTGGCATTGTCTTGTTTGTTTTTAATGACATTTTTATTTTGTGCAAACCAAATGTGCCATAGGCAGTAGGGATGCAGTGTGCCCCAAGTTAGGTGGACATTAACTGGCTTATGCATGATGGATTGTCAACAATTCATCCACAAGCTTACAATAAGTATGTTGCTAGCATGGACTCCAGGTATGGGGTTTTTTTATGGACTCGGTGCCAAAAAACTCTGACAGTGTTGTATTGGAAGAAGAGGTGGGTTATGTCCTCTTTAGGATGGTTACAGACTTGACAGTTGGGAAGGATAGACATGCCTTTGGAGTTTAGACTATGCTTTGTCTTGGTTCTCCCATGGTAAAGTACCCACAAAAATATTTTGATTTTGTTGGGATTGTCACTTTCCATATACACTTGAAGTCTTTCCTTCTAATGTAATCCTCCTGGTCCTAGTCCTTCCCAACAATATGGTGGTAAGTTGTGGGTGTGGAGAAGATTTAATTGATGGTGAGTCCCCATACTCTTTATCTTTTCTAGGGTTTTCACTATTCATAGTGATTTCCTCAACAACTCTGCAGATTTTCTGGGGAATGGTAATAGACAGTTGTCCATGCTTCATTGGCTCCCTCTCCTAACATCAGTTATACTTAAGTATTTCTCCCCTTCCTTTAGGGGGTCTTGGATGTACTGTCTGATGGGATGCAGGAAGGGCATCCAGGTGTCTGTAAAGAAGTTGACTTTGGTTCCTCTGTGTACTACCCATCTGGTGGCCTTAGAGATGTCTTGCCATCCTTCCTGGATATTTTTCCAGGTTCTGGAGACAGTTCTTTGGTGTCTTCTGGAGATTGAATTGCTCTTATATTTATTTAAGAGCAAAGATTCCCAAGGAGAATTATGGCTTGTCTAAGTCTCTAGGCTAGACCCCCAAGGATTGCTTTGTTCTTAATTTCACTTTTTTGGATTCCCAGCCCTCCTTGCTCCTTTCCTTTGGTGACAATGTCCCAGTTTAAGAGGTAAATCTTTCTTTCTCTTTTGTGGATCCCTAGATGAAGTCTCTGGAGATCTAATCAATCCTCTTAATGACTTTTATTTTATAGAATTTTGATGTAACTCATAACATGGGAAGGAATGTTACTGAGGGAAACTTTAGCCAACACTACTCTCCCAACCACGTTAAGAGTATCTCCTTTTCAACCAACCAATTTTTTTCTCATGTTATCAATGATATATTGAAAGTCTCCATTGATTTCTCCATAAACTGATTTCTCCATAGGACTTTGACAGAGGCTATCTCTTTGGTTCTCAATTTGCGAACCTGTAGATCAAGAATCAAGACTGGAACCTCTTCATAGGATAAGTTATCTTTCACTCTGATTCTATCAATAGGGACTACCAATGAGGGATCTCCCAAGTATATCTTCAACATCGAGACATGAAAAATCAGGTGAATCATGGCTATCTTAGAAGGTAACTCTTAACTTATAAGAAACATTCCCAATTCTCTTCACAATCTGGTAGGGGCCAATATAATAAGGACTTAGATTCCCCATTTTCCCAAACCCCAGGACACCTTTCATGGATGACACTTTCAAGTATACCCAATCATTCTTCTCAAACTCTAAATCTCTTCTTCTCACATCAGTATAGGACTTTTGGTGGCTTTGTGCAGTTTTCAACCTTTCTCTAATTACCTTTACCTTCTCTATCACATGGTGGACAAGAATCAGGTCCAATCAACTCGGCTTTCCTAACTTCAAACCACCCAATTGGTGATCTGCATCTTCTCCCATATAAAACCTCATAGGGAGCCATATGAATACTTGCATGGTAACTCTTGTTTTATGAAAACTCAATCAAGGTTAAGTGGTCATCCCAATTTCCTTAGAAATCAAAAATACAGGCTCTCAACATGTCCTCTAATGTCTGAATTGTACATTCTGCTTGACCATCTGTTTGGGGATGAAAGGCTATACAAAGATTCACCTTTGAATTCAGTCCTTTCTGGAAAGATTTCTGAAATTTGGATATGAATTGAGAACTTTAATCTGAGATGACGGACAAGGGAAATCCATGCAACCTCATAATCTTACAGATGTACAACTTGTCATACTCTTCTGCAATTTTAGTCTTCCTAACTGCTAAGAAGTGAGTTGATTTAGTCATCCTATCCACAATCACCCATATCGAATCATGCTACTTTCGAGACCTTAGAAACCCAGTATTAAAGTCCATATTGATCATCTCCCACTTTCATTCGGGAGTCTCAAAGTTTTGAGTCAATCCACATGAACTTTGATGGTCAACTTTAACCTTTTGACAATTTGGGAACTTGGAAACAAACTTAGCAATATCCTTCTTCATCCCACTCCACCAATAGACTTCTCTCAAATCATGGTACATTTTGGTAGAGCTAGTATGAACAATACCTAGAGTTGTGGGCTTCAACCATAATCTTATCTCAAACACCATCAACAATTAGAACACACATTCTACTCTAGTATCTCAGTACACCATCTCTCTCTTTGAAGAAAATCATCACCTTTTATTTATGGACAACTTCTTTCAACTGAAGTAGAGTAGGATCTTGGTCTTGATTTTCTTTCACCTCCACCACTAAGGATGAAAAAGATCCATTTTGGACATTGACTCTTCCTTTATCATTCTCTTCAAGTTGAACTCCGAATAAGGTCAATCAATGCACTTCTTTAGCCAACTCTTTTTTCCTTCCTCAACATGAGCGGTACTACCCATTAACAACCTGCTAAGAGCATCAACAACAATATTAACTTTACTTGGGTGGTAGAGAATGCTCATGTCATAGTCCTTGAGAAACTCCAACCTTCTCCTCTGCCGTAAGTTGAGATATTTCTGACTGAAGACGTACTGCAGGCTCTTGTGGTTAGTAAATACATTCACATGTGCTCCATATAAGTAATGGCACCAAATCGTAAGTGTAAATACCACTGCTGCTAACTCAAGATCATGGGTTGAATAGTTACTCTCATGAACCTTAAGCTATCTAGAAGCATAAGCTATCACTCTTCCCATCTGCATCAACACACAACCCAACCCAACTCTAGACGCATGACAATATATAATAAAATCCTCTATTCCATCGGGCAAGGTCAAAACTAGTGTAGTAGCCAATCTTGTTTTTAGCTCTTGGAAGCTTTTATCATATTAGGATAATTGAAACTTGACCTTCTTCTGAGCTAGTCAAGTCAATGGTGAGGATAGGGAGAAAAATCCTTTGACAAATCTGCTATAGTAACTCGCCAAACCTAAGAAACTCCTTACTTCGATCAGAGAGGCTAGTCTGGGCCAATTCTTAACCATCTCAATCTTATAAAAGTCTATTCGAATACCATTGTCTGAGACAATATTGTCTAGAAAATCCATAAACTCGAGCCAAAACTCACACTTTGAAAAATTTGCATACAACTCATAGTCTTTGAGAGTATGGAGAAACATTCTGAGGTGATTGACATACTCCTCTTCATCTCTCGAGTACACCAATATGGCATCGATAAATACAATCACTAATATATCAAGATACTGTCTGAACACTCTGTTCATCAAATTCATAAAGGTTGCAGGCATAGTAGTCAACCCAAAGGACATGACCAAGAAATCAAAATAGCCATAAAGGGTCCTAAAGGTTGTCTTTGGGATGTCACATTCTCTTACCTTCAACTGATGGTAACCAAATCTGAGATCTATCCTTGAAAAGCAAGACGCACCTTAAAGTTGGTAAAACAAGTCATCTATCTTGGGGAGAGGATATTTGTTCTTTATCGTGACCTTATTTAGCTGTTTATAATCAATACACATTTTAAGATACCCATCTTTATTTCGCACGAATAGGACAGGAGCATCCCATAGAGATACACTCGGTCAAATAAAGCCCTTCTCTAGCAAGTCTCTCAACTACTTTTTCAACTCAACAGGAGTCATTATATAAGGTGGAATAGAGATAGGTTGAGTATCAGGAAGAACATCAATCCCAAAGTCAATCTCCCTATCAGGAGGGACTCCAGACAAGTTCGCAAGAAACACTTTAGAAAACTCATTCACAATCGGGACTGACTCTAGAGTAGGAGACTCAACATCATCAGTCTTAACTTGCATGAGGTGATATATAAATCTTTAGAGATTAGCTTTCTGGCCCTGAGGTAGGAAATAAATTTGTCCTTAGGTGCAACCAAATTTTCCTTCCACTCTAGGACCAGTTCATTCGGGAATTAGAATTTAATAGTTGGGGTCCTATAACCAATAAAGGCATAGCAAGCGTGAAGCCAATACAAGCCAAGGATCACATCAAAATTAATCATCTCCAATTCTATCAAATTAGCAAGGGTATCCCTATAATAGATTGATACTAAACAGTCTCTATAAATTCTTTCAGCTAGAATAGATTCACCAATCGGAGTAGAAATGCTGAAGTGTTCAAGAAGATACTCAGGAGTTCTATTAAATCTATTAGCCACATAGGGAGACACAAATGATAGTGTGGCGCCAGGATCCATCAAAACATAGAAATCAAGAGTAAAAACTCGAACCATACCCATCACAACATTTGGGGCATTTATTTATCTTTACAATTACTCATGACATATAAACGATTTGTAGCCCTGTTTGTGCCCGAAGTAGCACCCTTATGATCTCCTCTAGCTAGTGGGGATAGTGCAGAAGAGTGAGCCTTGTCATCCCACTTTGGAAAATCCTTTTGAAAGTGACCCAGTTGGCCATACTTGTAACATGCATCACTTCTCTCATGGCATTTTCCCAAGTGAAATTTAACGCACTTACCATATGGTGGTTTACCCTATGAAACTTGAGCCACACTAATCTGTACTCAGATCCCTGGGACATAAATTTTTGAGACCTCTGTTCATTCTTGTTTCTAGGTGCAGGTACACTAGCAGATAATGGTGTTGGCCGTTACTGAAACTTGTTGCCATTCCCATTCCCTCTCTTCCCAATATCATGGTTCGACGTTTTAGTTCTCTTCCCTGTCCTGCTGCCTCTTCTCATCAACTTGTTGTACATAATTCATCAACCTTCCAATATCCATATCACTCATAAGCATAGCTCCACTCCCATATTTCTTTGGTCCCTTGTTCAACCCATCAACATATAAATCCATTCGTCCTCTCATATTTGCAACTATGTCCAGAGCATAGTGGGATAACTGGGTGAACTTAAGTCCACACTCCTGCACAATCAAAGAGCACTATTTCAGATTCAAAAACTCTCTTACCTTGTCCTCCCTCAACTTTTTTGAAAAGAAGCATCCTAAAAAAGCTTCCTCAAACACCTTCCAAGTCAAAACTGGGGATCCCTCTCTTCTGTTCTTCTTCTAGTGGTCAAAGCTTAGTATGGAAACACCCTTGAGCTGGTAAGCAACCAACTCACTTCTATCAATATTAGCCATATGTATCACCTGAAATACTTTCTAGAGCTCATCAATGTATTTCTCAGGAACCTCATTAAGCATAGACGCTGTGAATTTAGACGGGTTCATCCTCCAGAACTCCTGAACCTTAGATATGTCTGGAGCATCCTGTTTGCCTGCTATCTATTTAGAAACCAGTGCCATCACAGCCTAGGCTAAAGTCTGGATAGCCTGGCAAAGCTCCGCATTTGAGATATCTTCTTGTGGTGTCTGTTAAGGGACGTCTGCCCCTATGGGTTCATCCTGATTCTCGAACTCAAGTTGATTAGTATTTTTTTCTAAAAGGACACCCTCTTCTTCTAATAGCTCTTCTTGGAGGCATGATCATAATTCTGCAAATACATAGCGCATGAATTAAAAGAGAGATTTCATAGAGTTTAACTTTATCGCATGATCCAGAATATGAAAGAAGTGTAACATTTCCTAATATCCTATAACCTCCTGCTTATAAAGTATGGTGGACAACACACCCATAAACAAGACTTTACTAGATACGACTTCATAGACTCCCTAGACACTTGAATTCTATGTTCTGATACCAAGTTTGTCAAGCCCCGGGAGGGTACCCTAGACGTGGTTGGCACTCAGAGATAATTGTTAGTCCCCAAGAGAACCACTTGGCTTCATCACATTCATTCAACCAACATTTACCTATCAGCGGAAGATTAAAGATAATAAAAGGTGGGCAACCTTACTCATAAGGCTAGTATGAAAGGAACTAGCTCAAAACAATATCCAATCAAACAAATCAACTCTAGTCTATCAAGCATCTATCAACTATTCAATGGTGTCAATGATAGGTCCACGACTATCTCAAATCAAAATATAAGCAAGTCTAAAGCTAAAAGATAGATGAAATAAATATTGTGCATCCTTCGAGATTAGGGCATTTTGGACTAAAGTATCATTGACAAGGGTATTTTTTGACCAAAGTATAAATCAAGGGAATGTTTGACCCTTTTCCGTTAGTATCAGGGCATTTTTGACCCATTTATGATAGTACAAGGGCATAAATGGTTCAAAATATAAACGGAGGACATTTTTGCTCCTTTCTAATAGTACAAGGGCATTTTTGACCCTTCTTCCTTTAAAAAATAATTAAATTAATGACCTGATCGAATCATAATTAACAAGGTGTACAAAATGATTTTGTTAAATCTAAAACTAAATTAATTTACATATAATGACATCGATGAGCTTTTTTCAAATGAAAATAGCATAGATAAGTCAAACTTATAACAGATGGCATAAATGAACTTTTTCTCGAAGTTCGCATATTTGAGCCTTTTTCCTAAAAAAAATTTCATAACTCCTCCCTCCTTCCAATATTACAGGAATTAACATTAATGGCTTAAAGTTTATAGATGTAATGACCTTGCCGGTCATTTTTGAGATTATCGGTGAAAATTACTATTTTATCCTTTTGTAAGTTATTTTAAACCTATTTTGAATCATCTATGTTGTTGGAACTGAGAACTTGTGTTTTAAAAGTGAAAAATGTGAGTTTTGGCATTTTTGGAAGCTTAAGTTGATGAAAAAGTGAGGTTTTGTATCATTTGAAATTTCGGGTGTAAGAATGAAAATCTATTGATTCCGTTAGTTCTAGAACGTCGAATTTGGTCTACGAGAAGTGTCGGAAATGAATGTGGAGTCCGTATGTGAATTTTAAGTCGACAAATACATAAATGAGTTAAAAACGAACTAAGTTTGACTTTGGTCAATATTCAGAGTTCAGAAGCTCTGATCGAAATTGTGACAGTTCCAGTGGTTTCAGATGGTGAAACTAATTCTAGAAAAAGTCTCGTTGTAATTTTTGGAGTTTTCGATAAAAATTTGAGTATTTTGAGTTTTAACTAATTTTAATGTGCTTTATCGGGTTTCGGATCAAGGAAACCTCAAAATCAAATTATGATATTTTCATTGCGTTTAAAATGTCATTTGTGGTAGGATTACATATTTGGTTAGTGTGCATCACGTTCCGAACAAACCCCGATGGTCCATTTCGAATCTTGAATTTAGCTAGTATTTGAAAATCTGGTGCATGCCCATTTTACCCTCCGCGTTCGTGGGGTAGGGCTCCACTTTCACGGAGGTCTATTATTGGAGACTTTCGCATCTGCAGAAGTCCATCCGCATTCGAAGATTATGCTGGCAGTGGGTTTTGTGTTCAAGAGCTTGACCTCCGCGTTCACAATGGTATGACCAGTGATGGGCTCCACGTTCATGGATCCTTATTCGCGGAGTACAAAAGCCCTGTAACATGTTAGAAACCGAGAATACTTTATTTTCCTCCATTTTTTTAATCCCCGAGATTCCTTGGGCAATTGTTGAGAGAGCTTTTCGTGGAAAACCTTTGGGTAAGTGTTTCTATCCTCAAATTTAGCATTTGTCTTGAATTTCATGATTTTGAAAATCAAAAATTAAGTTTTTCATAGTCTATGTTTGGAGACTTTAAAAGATAAATTCTCCTTCAATTTGAACTCATTTTCAGTGAATTTTCACCCATAAATTTCTTTTCTCGTGCAGAATCATGATTTCTAATTTATTTTCAAATTTATGAACTTTGAGATTTAGTCCTAGTTTTGACCATTTTACCCCTGGATCCAATTCATGCCAATATAGGTATCAAAATTCATCTTTTGACATATATTATCTATTTTTGATAGTGGTTGGTTGATACAAGCTCGTTTTTTAGACTTCGAGTGTTCGAAAGCTTGATTTGAGTGCAGTTTCGGCACCGAGGTAGGTTCGGGTAATCTTTTTGGGACTGGATTAGAGTTATTGAATTTGTTTGTGTAATAATTGTAAGAATTGAATTATTTCATGAGTATTTGGATTAATGTGATGGTATTCAGGCAAGGTGTGGCATAGATTGAGTTGAAACCTATGGATGAATTGTGTAATTTTTGCGAACATTGAGATAATCCTTGATATTCGAGATGATTTTGGATGTTATTGTGATAATATGAAACTTGTGAAATTATTTGAAAAATATTGTGATATTGGTTGACACTCGATGTACTTTATGGGACATATTTGCATATCACGGGACTTGTGAAGTCCAATATTATTGATATAATTGATTATTGGTGAGAATATGATAATTTGAGACATGTTGATGACCCGTAATTCCGGTTGTGACACTTAGTATTTCTTTCTGGTTCTATGATATTTATTTATCAGTTATTTTATTATATTATTGTTATTTACATTGAATTATTACATTTGCATGCATTCATTTTCATGATACATTAGTACCACTGGGTATTTTCATTTTCATGATACATTAGTACCTGAACAGTTTAACATTGTGAAAATACCCTTTTCATCCTTTTTGAAAACCTTGAGCTTCTTTGGGAGATTTTTGAAGGAGATTTTCGTGGGAAACTTTTGGGTAAATATTTCTATCCTCAAACTTGATAATTTCCATTACTTTCCTCCTAATTTTATCTAGAATTTCATGATTTTGAACATTGAAAATTAGATTTTTCATGTCTGTCTTTTGGAAACTTTAAATGTTGATTTCTCATTTAATTTGAGCTCAATTTCAGTGAGATTTAACCCACAAACTCCTTTTTTCATGTAGAATCGTAATTGCTAATTTATTTCCAGATTCGTGAACCTCAAAATTTAGTCCTAATTTTAACCATTTTGCCATTGGATCAAATTTATATCAATATGGGTATCAAACTTCATCTTTTGATGTGTATTATCTATTCTTGATAGTGGTTGGTTGATTCAAGATTGTTTTTTAGGCTTTGAGTGTCCAGAAGTTTGGTTCGAGTGCGGTACATCGAGGTAGGTTTGACTATCCTTTTTGGGACTAAATTTGAGTTAATGAGTTTTGTTATGTGATAATGTAAGATTTAGATTATTTCATGAGTAATTGGATGGTATGATAGTATTTTGGCAAAAATATGATATCGATTGTATTGGAATTGAAGTAAATTATGAATTTATTGGCAAATTGAAACGTATCCTTGATATTCGAGATATGTTTAGATGTTATTGTTGTAATATGAGACTTGTGATATCATTAGGAAAATACTATGGTAATTAATATACTTTCTAGGCATAATTTGGGACTTGTAAAGTCCGGTGTTATCGGTATATTTGGTTATTGGTGAAAGTGTGGTGATTTAGACATGTTGATGGCTTGTGGTACCAGTTGTGACGCTTGTGTCACGACCTAAGCCTAGGGCCTAGACGTGACATGGCGAATGAGGAACCCGAAGGAACCCCAAACAAGCCTCTCAA